>CAUYUJ010017960.1:262500-307500 GCA_963575745.1 Prorocentrum cordatum | reverse complement strand
CGACAACTACTACTACCACGACGACGATGACGACGACTACTACTACTACTATTACTACTACTACTACTACTACTACTACTACTGCTACTACTATGGTTAGTACGACTACTACTACCACTACTACTACTACTACTACTACTACTACTACTACTACCCACTACTACCTACTACTACCTACTACTACCTACTACCTACTACCTACTACGACTACTACTACTACTACTGCTACTACTACTACTACTGCTACTACTACTACTACTACTGCTGCTGCTGCTACTACTACTACTACTTCTACCACCACGACTACTACTACTACTACTACTACTGCTACTTTTTATTCTACTTACTACTACTTTTACTTTCACTACTACTACTATTACTACTACTACTACTACTATTACTACTACTACTACTACTACTACAGATCCTCCGCTTCCTGATCCTCCTCCTCCTCCTTCTCCTCTTGCTCCTCCTCCTCGACCTCCTCTGCAAACAGCTGCTTGCCAAGACAGGCCACGGGCCAGTCTCTGCATGCACCGATCTGGCGAACGGTTTTCGAGCTTCACAGAGAGTCGGATATGGGCATGGATTTCTTGTGGACGTTTTCCATTGAGAACGGCACTGGCACTCGTTGGTGCAGGAGGGCGCTAGCCAGACTGAGCTAGAGAAGTTCCTCGGCAACCTGTCGGCTAGCTTTCTCTCCGTGTAGTCTGGGCCAGTGTTCAGCCCCGAAGACCTACGTTGATTTCCAGAAAAGGCCCTCTCAGCCAACAAAGAAGTAGTGTGGCAGTTTAGCCCGCTTGTCTCAGTCCGTTGCCGCCCTAGGAAGAGGGATAACATCTACTCTCGGCAGTACAGCGGTTTTGTTGGATTACGATATTTACGACTTCCTTTCGAGAGGGGAGTGGCGTTTCACGGAGTGTAATTTGTTGGCTCGAACAAATGCGCCCCTGGCGAAATTGCGCTCGGTCAGCCGACGAGTCTGCTTGCCCTGAGCCTGTCAGAAGCTGCATGCGAGCGAATGCAGTCGATTACTTGGCTCGGAGGCGGTCCGATGACGTCCGAGGCGGTGCTCGAGGCCATGAGGGCTTCCGACGAGGCCGCGGGGTGCCCCACGGGCGCCTCATCGTTCGGTTGTCGCTGCGCTCTCGGCCATCAGGCACTTCATGGAGACGTGTAGGATGGTGCTGTTCTGATCCCTGTGCCCGGCCTGCTGCATCCTGCCTGACCGCTCGTGTCGCGGTCTCGCTGCGCTTTCCAGGGGTCGAAGCGACCAACCCAGTGCCGAGTCCTCGCAGATACTGAAGATAAAGCATGCCGCTAGAGGGCTCAACCCAAGACGGTTAAGCCCATTGTTTGATTTTGTCCGAGATATTGGCGCAGCTTTGTTTGAAGAAGATGGCTCGTATTTCTTGAATTATAGGTTTGTTGATTATAGATTCGGCTGTAGTTCGGTGGCGGGCAAGGGGGGAACGTGAAAAGGAGATGGCCTTCTCAGGAGGGGGCCTGGCTTCTCAGAATCCCTCTGGCCTTCTGAGAAGTTCCCTGTGTCTTCGGGGAAGGCTGAGCAACTTCTCAGATGGCTGGGGGATGTCCGAGGCTTCTGAGAAGGCCCGCCCCTTCTCGCTTCCCCCCGAGCTCGCCGCCGAGTAGCAAAACAGCAACGTCCTGATGCCCCACCCGCTCCGAACCCCACGAGGGAGGCACCCCTCCCCTCACGAGGCCAGCGACGCGTTCCTCCGGGCCTGCGCGCAGCGTGCAGGCCGCCGGGGCTGGGCCCGGGACTGCCTCGCCGGCCTGCTGCGCGGGTGCCTTTCGGCCGCGGACGCCAACGCCCTCGCAGGGCGCGGCGAGATGTTCGTCCTGACCGGGAGGGGGGTCGGCGTGGGGACCGCCGGCGGGCCTCCCGGGCCCAGGCACCCTCGGGGGTGGACAGACCTCCTCCCCTGACACGTCGATTCAGGAATTGGCCGTTTTTGGTTCGCGAGAGGGCGTCGCGGCCGTCATTTTGCGGGTCCAGGTCCGTCGGTTTCGGTCCCAAGCCGTTTTCACTAAGGGAAGGTCTACTAAAGGGAGGTTTGTCCACCGCCCACACCCGGACCCCCTTGCGTTGCAGAAACAGAGTCGCGACGGGAGGCCGTTGGCTGCTCTCGGCCTCCGGGGGCCCTTGCGGAGCTTCGGGGCCGTCAACCACACGGCCCAGGATGGAAGGCCAGGCCCGGGGAGGGGGTCCAGGCCTCTGGGGATCGACGTTGTGAAAAGACGCGACGTCGGTGGTCTGGGCTCCCTGGCCCAGACATTTTAGGTCACAGCGCGGCAGAGGCAGCCCGCCCGCGCGCTCGAGCGGGCCAGGAGGAGGCAAACGCGAATGGTCCGGTGGCAAGAGGGGGGAGCGAGAGAACAGGCGGGCGGCAGGAAGGACATAGAAAGAGGAGCGGAGGGCACTTCTCAGGGCGGGGTGCATCGCCTTGGAGGGGCCGGAGCGGCCAGCCAGGGCTCCATCACCCTGGCAGTGGGCGCGGAGCGGCATGGCGGCCACAACCCAGGGGCAGAAGCGCAGGCAGAAGCACCCCTGGCCCAGACATGCAACGTCCCCCAACAAAGAAACACGGCGGAGGTTTCGCCATGCCTCGGGAGTCGAGGGTTCTGTCGGTCCCAAGAAGGACCGTCAAGAAACTGGCTCAGAATGAGACGCTGGCCCCAGGGAAGGGGTCGGAGCTTCCGGGGACCGCCTCCTCGCCCGCCCAGGCACGTGCTGGCGCGTGTGCGGCGGCGTACTCGTTGGGGCCAGTCGGTGACTCGCAATCGCGCCAAAGGCTCCAGTCGGCAAGTTTGTCGAGATCGTTGTTGTTACCTTCTGGCGGAAAACGCTCGCTACCCGGGCCAAGCCCCCGCCCCGGTAACGGTAACGATCGTTCCCGGGGGGTGGACGTGGATCCCTTCCGACATGCAGGTGTCCGAAGGCATGTTGCGTTGCGCACAGGTAAATTGTTGTTATCACGTGATACCGTTGCATATGCACGCTTCTTTGTGGTGGTCAAGCACGCGTTGCGCTGCTCGCCCTTCTTCGATTCTGAATTTGTCTGGCGTGCTGTTGTACGTGCGCGTGGTGCTCGCAGGAGTGTGGTTCAATCGCGTTGCGGCGCTCGCGGGCATCCTGCGGCGTTCGCAGGTGAATGTGGTGTTCGCGAGAGGAGCAGACGGAGGAGGATGAGGAGGAGGACGGCGACGATGGATAAGGACGAGGGGGGAAAGGAACAACGCGGTTGAGGTACCTCAATTTTGGGTGTCTTTCGTTCCTGCCCCCCCCTCCCGAGTGTCTCTCGGCGGGGAGCAAGGCACGGCTCTGTCCCGCACGGCTGAAGGCAAGCAGAAGCTTGCCAGAATTGAGAAAGGTTTGTGGCCGCACCCCAAAAGGATGCCCATAAAGATCCGCGAGGCGCTGAATCAGAGAGATGCGCAGCACGCTATTGCCGAGGCCAATCGCAGAGTAGCACAGTCGGGTGCCCGTACACTGTACGTCTCAGGTAATCCTTCCAAGTGATCCTCTGCCTGCTGCTCCTCCTCCGCCTCCTCCGCCTCCTCCGCCTCCGCCTCCTCCGTCTCCTCCTCCTCCTTCTCCCTCCTTTTCCTCCTCCGTGTCCTCCTCTTCCTTCCTCCTCCTCCTCCTCCTACCCTCCTCTCCCTCCTCCTCCTCCTTCTCCTCCTCCTCCTCCTCCTCCTCCTCCGCCTCCTCGTGGTCCTCGTTTCATCCCTTCTCGTCGTCGGCGCCCGCGACGTGGGCCACCGATTCGTTTCCTGCTTGTGTTCGCCGTGCTGGATGACGTTGGGGTGCTCTCTCTTCCAGCAACTCATGCGACCTGGGCGAGCCTACGCGACGCGGGAATGTTGAACACGTTTGTAAGAGGATTGCACTACAGATCGACACATTCGCCGCCGAGACGTTGCTCACAATCTTCTCCTTCATCTCGTCGTAATTGCAATGCGATTGCAGTATAACTGTAGGGGGTATTGATTTGCGCACTCCCCAACTGTTTCTCTTGGCGGGGGACTCTCTCCGACCCTTTTCCTCCTCCTTCTCCTCCTCTCTCCTTTCTGCTCCTCCTTCTCCTGCTCCCTCTCGTGGTCGTCATCGTAGTCGTCGTCGTCTTCGTCGCCGTCGTCGCCGTCGTGGCGAAGGTTTGTGCCCCATTATTGTTTGGGCGGGCTGGATAATGGTGGGAGGAAGTTTTTCCCCCCAGGGGCTAGTCCATTGTGGGCGTCCGAGAGGATCCGTGAGCATGTTTTCAATGTTCAAAGAACGTAAAGGGATCCGCGATCCTACACGCGAGAGGATCCGTAATCCATTGTGGGCAACCCTACACGCGAGAGAATCCAGGGCAATAGGGATCGGTGGTTGTGGTTGTAGTCGTGGTCGTGGTTGCGGTCGTGGTTGTCGCCGTCGTTGTCGTCGTCGTCGCACCGGGGATTTTGTTTCCACTTGTGTTCGCCGCGCTGGAGAAATTGGGGGCTCTTTCTCTCAGCGAATGGCGAACTCTGAGCTACCCTGCACGACAGTGGAATTTTGAGCACGTTTGTAGGAGGATTGCTGTATTGATCGACGCGTTCTTCTCCGCAGCCGTAGCCGTAGTCGTATCGCGTTCGTAGTCGCAATATCTGTCGTAAGAGTCGTCATCGTCGTCGCTGTTGCGCGGGATTTTACATTATTGTTTGGGCCCCAGGCTATTCATAAGGGCGTCAGACAGATCATTCGTCTCCAGTATTGGGGGGTCTGTCTGACACGCGCATGCCCGTTGTAAGCGCGGGGTCGGTTTATGTCATGTGGCCGCCGCGGCCGCTGCCGCCACCGTCGTCGACCTCGTCGTTTGTCGTCGTCGCCGCCTTCGCTGCCGCCCCCGCCGTCGTCGTCAGCGTCGCCGTCGTCATCGGAATCGTTGTCGTCGTTGGTGGTCGTCGTCGGGCGTTGTCGTCAGTCGCAGTCGTCGTCGCCGTTGGTGTCGGAGTCGGAGTCGTAATCGTCGTCGTCTGTCGTTGTCGTCCGTCGTCGTTGTCGTCGGCCGTCGTCGCCGTCGTCGTCGTCGTCCGTCGTCGTCGTCCGTCGTCCGACGTCGTCATCCGTCGTCCGTCGTCGTGCCTGTCGTCCTCGGCGTCCTCGTCGTCGTGTCCGGCTGCCCTGCTTACAACCGCCGCCCGCCTGTTTTATGAATCCCATCGAAATCGAAATTAATACAAGCGACCATAGGGTCTACGTGAATGTTTGGCATCGTAGCGTTGGCCAAACTAGTGGAACAAACCAGCAGAAAATACTTCTGGTAGTACGGAAACTGTTCAAATGTGGCCGTTCGCCACGAGACTGTTCAAATGTGGCCGTTGGCCGCCTGTTTGGTGCGCATTCGCGGCGCGCTCCGCGCTGCCTTCCAGGCCTCGGGGGGTGCGTCCACTGCCCGGGCCGCTCCTCGCTCCGTCGTCGGGGGCACCTGCTGCGGGGCGAGGCCCTCCGTGGTCACAGAAGTGCCCTCCGCGGCCATTCGGCGGTGCTCCGTGTGGACAGGCTGCGCTCGCAGCCTCCGCCTGGGCGAAGCGTCGGGAGGAAGAGGCGGAGGAGCAGGCGGAGGAGGAGGCGGAGGAGGAGCGGGTGGAACAGGAGGAGGAGGAGGAGGAGGAGAACGAGGACGAGGAAGGCGAGGAGGAGGAAAGAGGAGGTGAATGAGGACGAGGGGGAGAAAAAGGGAGGAGGATCAGGAGCACGACGACGACGACGATCCCGATGACGATACTTTTCGACGACGGCGGCGACGCCAACGACGACAACGTGGACGACGACGACGATGCGGACGACGTCGACGACGACGACGGCGACTATTCCGATGACAACTTTGGGCAGCACCGACGGTGACACGACGAGGATAACGACGGTTCCGATGACGACGAACGCGACGACGGTGACGATTCCGACGGCGGCGACGACTGCGACTTCGATTCCGACGTGGACGACGACGATGACGACGAAGACAACAACGACTGCGATGACGGCGACGACAGCGACGTTTCCGACGTCACGCCACGCGGTGGTCGCAACAGCATTTGGGTGTTCGCTGGTGCGCAGTGTGCGACATGTGGTGCTCGCAAGCGCAAGGTGGTGTTCGCAAGCGCACCCTGGCGCTTCCAAGTGCGTTGCGGTGCTCGCGCGGCGGTATGGTTGCCGCAGCCGCACACTGGTCGCTCGCAGGCCAATGCGGTGCTCGCATGTGCCTTGATGGTGCTCTCAGGCCTTGCACGCGTGGTCGAATCGCAGGCCAATGTTACGCTCGCACGCGTAGAGTGCTGTTCGGGCGCGCACCACGGCGATCGCAGCGCGCCCCCGCCCCGATGAACCCCACCCCGCCCAAACGTTACCCTGTACCAGGGGCCCAGAACACCCCCCCCCGTTCCGAGGGGGGCGAGGCGCACGTCATGTCTGCGCAGGCCCCGAGGCCTGATGCGCAGGGATCCTCATTGAAAATTGCGGCCCGAGGACTCCAAAGAGCAAGAACTCACGATAACCCAATCTTTAATGGTTTTCCCAGACTTTCGAATTTCGCACGGGGTCCAGCAACGAGGTCCGCTGGATACTCTGGAATTCCCGGATCGTATCCTGAGCCGCTATCACCATGACATCAGTCTCGTCATTCTCCGCAGTTCCTCGGCCCCCTCCCCTGGGCCACCACACGACGAGGTGGACAACAGGACAGGGCCAAATTGTGATAATGATGATATTCTGAGAACGATAACAATAGTGATGAAGGGGAGGAGGTTGAGGATCATGATGACGACGATGATGGTGATGATGACGATGCTGCTGCTCCTGCCGAAATTGATGCAACTCACGGCGATGATGATGTTGTTGTTGACGATGGTGGCGATGGCGTTGGTGATGATTCGTGGTTGGGTGGTAACGATGGCCATGCTGATAATCCTGATGATGTTGGTGATGACGATAGTGATGTCGATGACTGTGATGATGATGATGATGATGATGAGGATGCCGATGCTGATGATGACGATGCTGTTGTTGACGAGGATGATGCGGCTGATGATGATGATGATGATGCTGATCATGGTGACGAAGGCGAGGATAATGATGCTGTGGATGATGATGTTGCTGATGCTGATGATGCTGATGATGATTAGAAGGAGAAGTCGGCTGAGGATTGGGAGGATACTGATTACGACGATGATGGTGGTGATGTTGATGATGCTGCTGTTGACGAGGATGCAGTGGCTAGCGATTTTGATGTTAATGGTGGGGATGATGCTGATGATGGTGAGAATGATGATGCTAGTGTGTGCGATGGTGGCTGTGATGATGATGACGACGATGCTAGTGATGATGACGATCAGGATGGTGACGACGGCTCGGTTATGAAGGTGCTGACGCTGATGATGCTGCGACTGTTGATGGTGTGGGTGATGTGGATGGTTCTGATGCTTACGTTGCTGCTGCGGGTGATGGGACTGAGGATGATGCTGATGATGTCAACG
Organism: Prorocentrum cordatum; assembly: GCA_963575745.1. Lineage (NCBI taxonomy): Eukaryota > Dinophyceae > Prorocentrales > Prorocentraceae > Prorocentrum > Prorocentrum cordatum. The sequence continues at coordinate 299,979 of CAUYUJ010017960.1, read as the reverse complement.
GTGATGAGGAGAGAGGGGTTGTGGATGATGATGGTGATAGCGGTGACGATCAGGATGACGATGGTGACGACGCCTATAATGATGATGTTGGTGATTATACTGGTGATGGATTTCATGAATATGATTCAGATCCAGCTGATAATTGTGGTGACGCAGCTAATGGCGATGGTGATGCTGATACTAATGACTATGATGCTAAGTTAGGTGATGACGTTCATGCTGATACTTGTGATGATGATGATGATGATGATGATGATGATGATAATAATGACGGTGACGAGGACGATGCAGATGACGAGACCGATGATGTTGAAGATGTTGATGCTTGTGATAATGATCATTCGGGTGATGGTGATGGTCATGATGGTGATGATGGTGAGGAAGCTGACGACTACTGTCATGATGCTGGTGATGCTGACTATGATGCTGCTGCTGGTGGTGATGCTGATGCTGATTATGGTGATGATGATCATGACTTTGACGACGACGATGATGGTGGTGATGATGATGCTGATGATGTTAAATCCTCTGTTGAGGTGGATGATGGTGATGCTGATGATTATGATGATGATGATGACGATGTTGCTGATGCTGCTGCTGCTGCTGCTGCTGCTGATGATGATGATGATGATGATGATAATGATGGTGATGATGACTCCCCCCGAGCCTGTCCCCCCAACGCTTCCCCAAATTGGAGGGGTGGTCCCTGCGGCGCCTCCCCTCGGGCCGAGCACAGCTCAGGTGCGCAGGCCCGCGTCGGGTCAACGGCCGGCCTCGTCGTCGTCGTCCTGTACACTTTCCCCCTACTCCTCGCCCTCATGACCCTTACCCTCCTGCTTCCTTTGACCGTCCTCTTCCGTGCCCTCTACCGCTATCTCCGCCCTCCTCCATTTCCTCTCTCTCTCTCTCTCCTCTTCTGCCTCCGCTCCCCTCCCCAAGCTCCCTGGAGACCTCGCCGCCACGCCACGTCCTTAGCCCCACTCTTGGAGCAGGCGTAGTAGCAGGGGGCCACGCAGTGGCGAAACGTGTTGGCTTGCATATAGGCATATAGGCCCACCAAATAATTTTTCAAGAACCTGTTGTGGTTTGCGCAAGAAATTCTTAGAACATTTCTGGCTAAGACCGTCTTGCGTTAATACGTCGGTTTTATGTTCTCAGAGCATTAGAACATGTGTTTTGTGTTTCGAGCAACCTTTTGTTCTGAGAACATTTTTGTGGTGGGCCTGTAGGAATACCGGGACGGTCGGTCCCTGCTTAAAGGGGGCTCTCGGCACATCATGCTACATCACAAGGGCTTGTAAAGGGTACGGTGGTGGTGTTGGTGAAGGAATGTGCCCAGGAGCCTTCGAATTTGTCATTGGATGAAGGTGGCGGTGATATGCATGGTCAATCCACTACTGGAGTCCCGCTTGCTTCCAGACCCTGGTTTCTTTATCCAAGGGTTCCCTATCCTGTCCCCGCAACAGCAGGTGGCCATTCTCTGAGGAGAACAGCCCACCAGCAGTAGGGATCATATCCTTGATTGTAGGCCCCCTATCGCGTACGACGGCTTCAATGAGTCCCCCTCCAATTTTTGTTTGTTAGAAGAAACGTTGCACATTCATAAGCTTTCGAATGTCTGCGTGGATTCTTGGAGTCTGTGATGGATTCGGTGTTGGGATGTGCACGGTCCAAACGCCACATATAGCGTGCACGTGGTGACTTTGATGTGCACGCTATTCGGGGGTCGTGCTGAGTGCACGTCGTAGGAGGGGTGCACTCTAGACGCGGTTGTGCAGCGCTTAGCGTGCACTTCCGATGGCTGAGACAAAGACGTTTAGCGTGCACGTCGGATGTCTCAGCCAAACAAACATTTAGAGTGCACTTGTGTTTTCAGACAGTTCAGCAGTTCCTGGAACCACACTCGGCCTTTCGGACTCCGCAGACCCGAGCCACTTCTGCCTCCTCCTCCTCTTCCTTCTCCGCCTCCCCTTCCTTCTCATCCTCCCCCTCTTTCTCCTCCTCTTCCTTCTCCTCCTCCTCCTCCTCCTCTTCCTCTTCCCCTCCCCCCTCCTCCACCCCCTCCCCCTCGTCCTCCTCCTCCTCCTCCTCCTTCTCCCCCCCTCCTCCTCCTCCTCATCCTCCTCCTCCTCGCTCGGATGAGGGGGGGGGGGTAGGGGACGGAGTGGAGATGTGAGGCGAAGAGTCGGAATCGTATAGGGTACTCCCTGACGAGGACGCTATTCATGCACGTCCAGGAAAAGTAGCAATGTAAACATATCGCCAACGTGAAATCGTTTAGCGTGTACGTCCGCTTGCAACATAGACACTTACAGCTTGCACGCACGTTTTTGTCGGTGGACAACGTGGACAAGGTGCACGGTCGGTGAGTATTTTTTCTGTCCCTCAAGGGGGGTCGTGCACGCTATATGTGGCGATTTGACCGTACGTTTCTCATCATCATAATTATCGTCCTTCTCCGCCGTTTCCCTCTCCATCCTTCCCTCCTGCCCCACGACGGAAACGACGACGACGGCGGCGGCGGCAACCGCAACATCGAGGACAACAGTGACAACAGCGACGACACTCGCCGACAACGACCACCGACCATAGACCTGGCAACATCGACGACAACAGCGACGACGTCGACGACAGCGCCGACGACGACCACCACCACCGACGACGACCGATCCGGCATCATCGACAACACCAGCAACGACGAAGACGACGGCGACGACGACGACCACCACCGAACACCGACCGACCGACGGACCCCCCGACCTGTCCTGGGGCGCGCTTCGACCAGGACCTCAAGTGACCACAAGGGCGCCGCAGGAGGCCCCGAAGAGAGGCCCATGGACGTGCAGAAGCCTCGGGCCTCGACCCCGAGGGTCGCGTCGGATCCAGCCCTCGGCCACGGCGCCGGTGACGCCTCAGGAAGAGAACACAGGCCCAAAACACAGACAAATGGTTATCTCAATGAGACATGCGAAAATGTTCGAAAACATGGGACATGGAGAGGCGGAAGAAAAGAAAATCCGGGAGACACGGGGAACCACGCGGAACCCCGGGATGTGTGCCGAGTTCTGTGCTTTTGTGTCTCTGTGCCCCTTTTCGGGCGGGGCCAGGACGAGGACAACTCCGTTCCAGAGCGTTCCGGAACGCTCCCAGGGCTTTCCAGATCGCTCCGAGAAGACAACGGCGCCGCCGAATCCTGCGGTTTATACTCACCCGATGTTGTCCTCGTCTTGGCTTCATGATGCCCCTCTGGCGACGCCGACGGCCGCGGCGGTCGGCGGCAAAGCGCGGCGGCGGAGAGGGCGAGCACCGCCGCCAGAAGGCTGCTGGGGGGCCGCAGGCCCGGCGGCCTGCTGCTGGACGTCGGGGCGGGATGCGGCGAGGCCCTCCTCCTCCTCCTCCTCCTCCTCCTCCTCCTCGTCCTCCTCCTCGTCCTCCTCCTCCTCCTCCTCCTCCTCCTCCTCCTCCTCCTCCCTCCTCCTCCTGCTTCTCATCCTCCTCCTCCTCCTCATCATCCTCCTCCCTCCTCTTCCTCCTCCTCCTCCTCCTCCTCCTCCTGCTCCTCCTCCTGCTTTTTCTCCTCCTCCACCTCCTGTTCTTCCTCCTCCTCCTCCGCCGCCCTCTTCCTTCCTGCTTCTCCTCCTCCTTCTCCTCCTCCCTCCTCCTCCTCCTCCTCCTGCTGCTCGAGGGCAGGGGCAGAAAGTGGACGGAGGCCCCGGCGACTGCGAGACTAGGAGGGCGGCCACGGAGCCGGCCACGGGGTGGGGCGAACGCTCTCTAGAAGCTGCGCGTACGGTCGGACCGAGGTATGCGATCGAGGTCGGTTCGGGGAGGGTGCCCTGATGTGTTCGTGTTTGTTGGATGTTCTTGTGCATCCTTTGGGAGGGCACCCCCGAAAGTTCTTCCGCTTTGCCAGCGGAGGGTGTCATGTTCTTGAGGGATGTTCGTCTGTGCTAGGTCCTGCTGTAGCCCCACCAGCCCATCCTCGGCGGCGAGCGAGGTGGTGAAGTGAGAAGGAGATGGCCCGCTCAGAAGGCGGCGGGGCTTCTCAGAAGCTCTAGGCGCCGTTCGAGAAGTCTTCTGCGTCTTCGGGGAAGGTGCCGAAAACTTTGCAGAAGGCCGGGGGACTTCCAGGCCTTCTGAGAAGGCCCGCCCCCTCTCACTCCTCCCCGGGCTGGCCGCCGAGAGAGCGAGAGAGCCCAGGGGGTGCCCATCGCAGGGACGTCTGTCGACCCCCGAGATGGGTTCCGTCCCCGCCGCGGGGGCCCGCGGCAGGGACCCCCCTGAGAGAAGTCGTCTTCGGAGTCGGCCTCGGCCGTCGTCCTGAGTCCTGCCCAGGCTCGGGCCCCCCATGGGCTCGCCGCCGACGTCCAGAGACACTGCCCGGGCCAGCTGCCCGGATCAGGGGCGTGACGAAGCACGCAGTGGGGGCGGGGTGCGGCGAGGCACGCCCCCGCCCCTCAGGTAGTACATGCCGTCCCCCTCCTCCTCCTCCTGCTCCTCCTCCTCCTCCTCCTCCTCCTCCTGCTCCTCCTCCCGCTTTTTTCTCCTCCTCCACCCCCTGTTTTCCTCCTCCTCCTCCTCCTCCTCCTCCTCGGAAGCCTCCGCTCGCCTTTGATGGAATGTGTGCCGGCGGTTCGCCGCCGGCCACAGGAGCCCCCAGGCCCGCCAGACAAGCCAATACGAATTCGTTCTCGCCTCTCTCAGGGGGCTGGGTTTTTTCTTCCGGTTCCTCCTGACTCTCGTCCTCCTCCTCCTCCTCCTCTTCCTCCTCCTCCTCCTCCTCCTCTGTGTCCTCCTGTGCCACTGGGCTTCGCTGGACGGCAAATCGCGTATCGGCGGATCGCGTCCCAATGCAGTCGAGCATCTGATTAAGACATTTCCTCCCGAGAAGCTGGGGCAGCGTCTCTTACCCAACTTGTGGCTGAATTTCTTGAGCGTGTCCGCCCTCCAGCATTAGCAACAGAAATCGTCCCAGGTCTGCTTTGAGAAACTTCGGCAGGCTGGCCCGGATTTGTGAAGTGAAAAGTTTCTGAATCATATTGCAAAGGCCTCACGGCCGGTGCCGCCGACCCTGAAGACGACGAAGATGAAAACGAGCGGGGGAGGTACGAGGCGGAGGAGAAGGAGGAGTGGGGGGGGGGGAAAGGAAGGGTGGAGGAGGCGGATGAGGGAGGAGGAGGGGGGGAAGGAGGAGGAGGAGGAGGAGGAGGAGGAGGAGGAGGAGGAGGAGGAGGAGGAGGAGGAGGAGGAGTGGGGGAGCAGCGAGAGGAAGCGAGTAGGAGCAACCAATTATGGAGGCCTCGGCTCTCGACGGAAATGGGAGGGAGAGGACGGGGACAAAACCTTTCCGAAAATCAATGAATATGGCCTCTCCGGGCCTTCTTGGGAGTCTTTGTGGGGATCTTTTGACCCGTCTGAAGACCCCCTTTGGCTGTCCTTTGGCCGTCCTTAGGCGTTCTTGGGCTGTCTTGTGGGGCTTGGGCCGTCTAGGGGCGCTCTTGCAGATCCGTCGTGACGACCCCTCCTCCAGCGCATCTGCAGGGGGGCCCTCTGTAAAAGCCGCAAGCGGGGGATGGTATTTTGACCTGGGATCCCCCTCCAGGACCCCCCCCCGGGACCCTCCCCCACCGGCGGGGAAGGGATCAAAGAGAAGGGGCTTCCCTTCGATTCGATGGCAACGTTGTTAATTTCGCTTTGGCTGGGTTGCTTCATTTCGCTTTGGCTGGCGCGCTTGAGGACGAGGGCCCAGGGAAAGAGTGGGGGAGCGGCGACGGACCCAGAAAAGAAGACGACGAGCACGTACGAGGACAACAACCACGACGAATAACGCATTCCACACACCGACAAGGTCGGCGGATTTTCGGCTGTAGCGTTCAACAGTGCCAAATGGCACCCGATGGCGCCAAGTAGCGCCGACTTGGCGCTGAGATGGCCCCCAGCCACTCAGATACTAAATTGCGGGAGCTTCCGCTCGCCTCTGCTGGAATGTATGCCGGCGGGTCGCGCCAGATAGCGCCCAATGGCGCCCAGTAGCGCCGAATGGCGCTCAGATGGACCGCCGCCCCGAAGAAGTAATCAATCACGGAAGCTTCCGCCCGTCTCGCGCCCCCTGGGGTGAGAGGGGGCAGGCCTTATCAGACGGCGGCGGTGCCTCTCAGAAAACCTCAGGCCTTCTGTGAAGCGGTGGCGAAGAGTCCCGGCTCGCCTATAGCCCCACCAAACAATGTTCCAAAAACCTTTTGTGGATTCCACGAAATGTTCTTAGAACATTTCTGGCGGAGTCTGTTTTGTTTTATCACATCGGGTTGATGTTCAAAGAACATTGTTTTTGTGATTACAACATTTTTGGGTTCTAAGAACATTTCGTGGTAGGACTATAGGAATGCCGGGACGGTCGGTCCCTGCTCAATTCTGAGCAGCCGCCCCTGCCCTCGGAGAGAGGGCTCAGCATAGTTTTCGGCAGGCCACGATGTAGGATTGTCATGGCGAAACAGTTGCGTTGATTTGCGGTGTTGAAGTCCCAGGAGTTGGATTCTTGCTTAATTGCGGATCGTCGGGGCGCGACAGTAACGTGGATTCGCGTCGTTAAAGTCCAGGGAATGGTGTCCTGGTGCGGTTCAGGAGTTCAACGGTTGTCTTCCAATTGTAGGGGCCCATGGAGAGGGAATTTGGAGGGAGGGTTGATTGCAGGATCGTTGATGAATATTTGATTTGCTTTGGTCCTCCTCCTCTTCCTCCTCCCCCCTCCGGCAACGGCTGCGCTTCATATTGTTTGCGCTCCTCTTCCTCCTCCTTCTCCTCTTACTCCTCTCTTCCCCTTCATTTTCGCGTTCGTTCCTTCGTGCAGGGCCAGGGGCATGACGAGGAGGAGGAGGAGGAGGAGGAGGAGGAGGAGGAGGAGGAGGAGGAGGAGGAGGAGGAGGAGAGGGAGGAGGAGCAGAGGAGGAGAAGGAGGGCGAGGAGGAGCAGGGGGAGGATGAGAAGGCGGAGGTGGAGGAGGAGGAGCAGCAGCAAGATACGGATGAGGAGGAATAGCAGGAGGAGGAGGCGGAAGGAACGCTTGAGGAGGAGGAGGAGGAGGAGGAGGAGGAGGAGGAGGAACATTCGGAGGAGAATGGCCAAGAGCATAGCCAGTGTGAGGACGGGCGGGAGGATAAAGAGGAGGAGGAGGAGGAGGAGGCGGGGACTGCAAACAACTTCTCTGTTTGTTTCCTTCTCGGCTTTGCCCTCCTCCCTCTTTTCTCCCTCTCCTTCCTGCTCCCTCCTGTCGCATCTCTTCTCCTTGTATCCCCCTCCTCCTCGCTCATCCCACTCCCTCCTGCCACCTCCATCCTCCTTCCTTCTGTCTTGATCCCTCCTCCTCCTCCTCCTCCTCCTCCTCCTCCCCCCTACTCTTCCGTCTGACCTCCTTCTTCCTCACTCCTCCTCCCACCCCCTCACTCTTGCTGCTCCGCATCCTTCCTTCCACCTCCTCCTCCTCCTCCTTCTCGTCCTCCTGAGTCCCTCGTCTTACTCAATCTCCCTCTCCTTCTCTCGTTCACGCGCTGCTCCTACTTCGCAGAATGCTCGTTTGCTCAGGTGTGCGCTCCCCGTGCAAAGTTTACTACTTCGTCTCATTGACGTGCTCCCAGGGTGTATCTTATATGTTGTGCACTTGTCAGCATGTGTCTAATGCTTCTTGCTGCTGGGCTTGTCTTCGAGATGGACTTCGGGATTCCTTCGGTAGTGTAGCTGGGTCGGTCTGTTCATACACCTTGCCGCCCCTCTGGCCAGTGCACTCCTCCTCCTCCTCCTCCCTCCTTCCTCCCAGCGCCGACGACCCTGCCCGGCCGACCCTGCGATCGGCCGACCGACGACGGCGAGGTCACGTCCCAGTTCCTGCCGCTGTTCGATGACGCCCTGGCGACCGAGGCTCGACCCTGCCGCTCGTCGCGGCCTCCGCGCGAGGCTCCCTGCCCCCCCTCCCCCACCCCCCCTTCTGAGGTTTTCGGACGGTTTTCTGGTGTATTCGGAAGGTTCTCGGAAGGATCTCGGAGGAGGAGGAGAATGATGAGGAGGAAGAGAGGAGGAGGAGGAGAGGAGCAGGAGGTGGAGGAGGAGGAGGAGGAGGTGGAGGAGGAGGAGGTTTTCTGAACTTTTGGTATGCTTATCGGCGCTTTCCGGGGCCGGGGAGGATTGCCATCACCTGCGCCTCGCCACGGGCGTTTCAGGAATGGCGGGAACGTGCCGAACGGGCACCTGAGCCTCGAGTTACTGCCCGGAGGCAGGCGGATCGGGGCGGGCCGAGCGGCGAAACAGCGGCGGCCCTCCCTGGCGGTTCTCGCTCTTTCTCTGTGCCTCCCGGCGGCGTCTCGCCAACATGGCCGGGTCTGCCTCGATGGACGGGGCAGGGTGGACCCGGGGAGGTGTCCTCGGGGGCGGAAAGAAGGGGGGTGATGACTAGGGGGGGTGGATATCATGGCGGGGGCCATGATATCTCCCCAGATCTCATGGCGCCTCTTCTTATTTCATTACGTCCCTGGCCCCCCCGCTGGGCCGCGCACATGCCGCCGGTCATGATTCGCACACACCCCTCTTGGACACCCCCCTCTTGGCCGCTCCCGATGTCCGGGGAGGTGATTTTGAGCGGACTCGGGCCAGGCGGCAGAGCCTCCGTTGCCTCGACTTGGCCCTCCTCCGATGCTCCTGTACAGGAGGGGGGGAGGGAGGGAGAGCTGGAGCAGCAGCACCAGGTGGATGATGCTGCCTCTGCTGGTGGTGGTGATGATGCTGCTGCTGACGACGACGAAGACGACGACGATGATAACAAGGATGGCAATGATTATGCTGATGATGCTGCTGCTGATGATGATGGTTCTGATGATGACGATGCTGATGCTGATGATGATGCTGATGGTGATGGTGGTGGTGGTGCTGATTGTGAAGATGACGATCATGAGTGTGGGGATGAGGGTGAGGATGATGATCAGGCTGAGGATGATGATGTCGATAACTACGGTGATGATGACGATGATGATGAAGATGAAGATGAAGATGAAGATGATGATGATGATGATGATGATGATGATGATGATGATGATGATGATGATGATGATGATGGTGATGGTGATGATGATGATGATGATGATGCTGATGCTGATGCTGATGCTGATGCTGATGCTGATGCTGATGATGAGGAGGGAGATGCAGTTGACGCTGATGATGATTCTGGTGATGCTGGTGATGACGATGCTGATGGTGATGATGGTGCTGGTGATGACGATCTTGATTTGTTCATGATGCGAAGCATCGAGTAGAGTCGAAGCGTGCCTGGAGGAATTGTCTGTTCATGCAAGAGTCCCGTGCATCTCTTGGTTCTGGGCCTGTTTCTTACGTGTTGTTCCAGACCTCCTGTGGTAGGTGCTTGTTTAGAGTAGGGCGATGATATTTTTCTATCCTCCCGCCTCATGGAGGAAAGCGAACAGCTGATTCGACCCTGCCGCATGACCCGCGTCCGATTTGCATAACCTCAATGTCATACAAGCTATCCACCAGACACATGCAGAGCAGACTGCAACCGACGGGCCGCGGCATGCGCGGCCACCTGTGTTTTCTCGACACCCCGAGCGAACGCGCAGTAGATCTGGGCGGCGCTCCGACTCCTAGGGTTTGTCCTCGAGTGCATCGGCACACTCCAGCGCTTGTGCTGCGACCAGTCAGCCGCGTTTCGCAGCAGTCGCAGCACGCCCTTCGAGCTCCAACCGACGCAGAGTACGGGAGACGAGACTCCTCCAGCTCGCTGCATGTCAACACCCTCCTACAATACACCCTATAACCGCCCATCCCCACGTGGCAACACCAGAGGTTCGCTGGAAGACAGGCCTTTGTCCCCACAATCCTTGGGCTTTGGGACGGCATGGTACTCTTGACCCAGTCCCTGCCGAAGCTCAAGTCAATGTCCACTGATGCTACCGCAGCAGCCAAACCCAACGGTCTGGGAGTTCACCCAGACAAGACGAACACCATGGGCAACAAGCCCCGAACCTGGACGGGCACAAACACAGCCAGCTCCTGGGATGAACCTTAACATATCACCCCGTAACAGCACAATCAAACATTTGGGGCAACACGCTACGTCTCACGACGCCTCTGCCACCGAGATCCTGCGACGCATCCAGGCTGCGCGCGCAGGCTTCACGATCCACAGAACAGAGTTCACCAACAGACATTGCCCACCGAAACACTGACCACGACTTCTCCAGGGCAAGGCGATGCAAACACCAGTGTACGGCGCGGCAGCGTAGACATTGACTGAACCACTCGCACAGCAGCTACGTAGACTACCAGGGCGAGTTGTTTGAATAGATACCGGCACAGCCCGGAGGCACACGAAGGCAAAGCAGCCGACAAACAGCACCACCGACACGAACATCAATAGCAGCGACCCATCCCAGTTTTTTTTTTATTCGATGTCTCCAACGAGTGTGACGCGTGCAGTAGCCCCTATGCCCAATCCGGTCACGCCAGCACGCACGACGACAATGACGAGGAGATCCAACAATCCCTGGACAACCGACACAAACAACACGAACTTCATGCCAGTCTGATTTTTTCCTTACGATCACTTGCAGGGCAAAAGAGTTGATGCGAGGACACCTTTTTCCAGGTATCGTGCAAATTTACAGAGATGGTGCCTCGATGGTCTGCACAGGCACATCTAGCCATGTATCTGGCGGAGCGCCGGATACGAAGAGCGCTGAGCTGGGACCCTAACCAGAGCATCAAGCAACAGGGTTGCAGACACCGTGGCAGACCGCAGAGACGGTGGCGCGACGACATACGGATGTTTTGGGTACGGCATGGGCCCAGACACCGGCAACGGCACAACTCACAGCACCCCCGACGTCACGCGACTGCGAGACTGCCCGCACTACGACATCAGCGACGCCCGCTGGTTGCGGGCAGTGGCGCAACCGCTCTGGTTCTGCATCTTTTCGGCGAGGCCACGGCCCCGCGCGCCCTGCCCGAACGGTCACGGGCACGGCCGCCGCGCCGCATGTTCCTGGAACGGCGCATCGCTCGCTCGCCTCGCTCGCTTGCTCGCTCTCCTCCTGCCTCCGCCCTCCCGGTCCTGCATCTCCTACACCCAAAAGCTCGGGAGGGTCCTGATCGTGTGTTTGGTCTGCGAAGCTCCCTCTCTGGGGCGTGGTGCTTGCACACTGATCGTTGCCCCGGGCGTTGGAATCTGCCTGGGGCGGGGAGGGTGTGGTATACCAGAAATTCTCGATGAGGGCTGCATCCCACCTTACCTCCTGCTGCCAACTGTACGCCCCTTTTGTTAGCTTCTGAGGGTTCAAGCGGAATGACGCCCTATACGAAAGGACCTAACGAGACATCGCCCTCCCTTGGTGCTGCCATGTCATGTCGGCACTTTCGAGAACTCCTGGAGGCCCAGCGGAGCGCGGGGCCACCTTGGTCGAAACTAGACCTTGGCTCCCTGGGTGATGCGCAACTGTTGGTACTCTCATGAGCGCTCGGAAGGTCCAGTGGAGTGGTGTCCTACGCGCGGCCGCCTGCGATGCGATCCGACGCCATTCGATTCGCTGGCTGGTGCCGCATTTCGGAGTCGGCTCGACTCGGCTTGATTCACCGTCAGCGGCCAGGGCCATCCAGAGCCATGCGCGGCGATCCGATTTCGATTATATTCGGGACGATTCGTTGGCGATGCGGCCCATTTCCGATCTTATCAATGTTCGCGAACATGTTCAGCTCAGACCTGGTTAGGTCAAGCGAAGTGGTGTCCTGCGCGGGTCCACTCTGGACCGCACCTCCTTGCTTGTGTGCTGCCAGCTGTGGAATTGCCACCTCTTTCGGGAGCTCCTGGGAGGTCCAGTGGAGTGGTGTCCAGCGCAGATGCAAATGGACCTCGCCTCCCTTGGTGCTGCGGAGTGCGCATGTGTCGCCACACTAGTGATGCCATTGAAAGCCCCAGCGGGGCGACGCCCCACGGGGACCCAGACGAGACCTCGCCTCCCCTTCTCGCTGCCAACCGCGCAACTGGCGCTACCTTCGTAAGCCCATGAAAGGTCCAGCGAAGTGGCGTTCTACACAGATCCTACTAACTCCACCTCGCCGTCCTGGGCACTGCCAGCCGCGCAACTCTTGGTATTTTCGCGAGCGCCTGGGAGGTCCAGCGAAGCGGTTCCCTCCGCAGCCGTCGTACTGAGACCTTGCCTTCTTGGGCACTGCCAGCCGTGCAACTGTTGGTACTTTCGTTTTCCGCAGGGAGGTCCAGCAGAGTGGTGTCCTCCGCAGATTCTGCTAATACCTCGCCTCCCCTGGTTGCTCCCAGCCGTGCAGCTGTTGATTTCTTTCGCGAGCCCATGGGAGGTCCAGCGGAGCTGGGTCCTGCGAAAAATCCTCATCGCCTGCCAACCGCGCAACTCTTGGTATTTCCGTGAGCCCCCGGGAGGTCTAGCGGAGCGGCGTCATACGCAGATTCTACGAAGATCTCGCTTCTCCATGTGTGCTCCCGACTGCGCAACCGTCCCTACTGTCGCGAGGTCCTGGGAGGTCGCTGTCCTACGCAGATCCACATGGGACACCCGCCTCTTGTATTGCCAGCAGTGGACCTCTCGCCAGTTTCGGGAGCTCTTGGGAGGTCCATCGGAGTGGTGTCCTACGTGGATCTTGCCCAGACCCCGCCTTCCCAGGCAATGCCAGCCGCGCAGCTGGTTGCATTTTCGTGGGCCTCGGGGAGGTCCAGCGGAGTGGTGTCCTGCGGGTTCACACGTCGTTGTCGTCGTCGTCGTCGTCGCTGGCGAAAACGGTTGCTGTGATAACAAAAATGCAACACCAGGATCTCAAAGGCCGCCGTCGCCGCCGACGGCCATGCCGCATGGGCGCGGACGCGGTTGCCGTCGTGGTGGTGATGGTCGTCGTCGTCCTCGTCCTCGTCCTCGTCCTCAGCCTCGTCCTCGTCCTCGTCCTCGTCGTCCTCGTCCTCGTCCTCGTCCTCGTCGTCGCCGCCGCCGCCGCCGCTGGCCAGGTCAGCCTGCCCGCCCTGTGGTGCCTGCGTGCCCGCGGCTTGCCGGCGCTGCGCGCCGCGGCTGGCCTGGCGCCGCCGGCCTTCGACGCGGCGGCGGCCGCGGCGGGCGTCGCGCTCGGCCCGGGCGGCTCCGTGGACGCCACGCGTCGTCGTCGTCGTCGTCGCTGGCCCGCCGCGGCCTGCCAGGCGGGCGTCCGCGAGCCGCCGCGCCTGGCGCGCTGCAGGGCGCAGTCGGAGTCGACCGGTCCGCGTCGGTGCGGTTTTTCGTGGGCGCCGGCCGGAACCTCGACAGACATAATCAATCTTCGATGCCTCAGAAAATATGGGAACATATGGGAAGTGGGGGGGAAGACAGAAACTCAGAAAATATGGGCCAATATGGGGAATATTTTGATTTGTGTGTATTTATTTGTGTGTGCTGGGGCCCCCTCAGCATCGCTGGGGCGTGTGCGGTTTTCTCGGCGAGGCCAGCGCCAGAGAGGCGGGGCCAGCTTGGAGCATCGTCGGCCCTTTCGCGCAGCGTCCGCGGCGCGGCGCAGCGCGCGTCGCCGCTGCAGGGCGTCTGTTGGCGTCGTTTTGTCCGCTGCGATTCGGTTATCGTGGGTGCAGATGCGAGGCCGGTTCTCGAAGAAGAATCAAGCAGTGGCGAAGCGTCTTGGCTCGCCTATAGCCCCACCAAACCATGTTCTAAGAACTTTTTGTGGTCTCCGCGAAATGTTCTTAGAACATTTCTGGCGGAGTCTGTTTTGTTTTAAGGCATCGGGTTTATGCTCTAAGAACATTGTTTTGTTCTTAGAGCATCTTTGGGTTCTAAGAACATTTCGTGGTATGCCTATAAGAATGCCGGGACGGTCGGTCCCTGCTCAAAAGAACGAAAAGCCGTCAAAGACCTAAATTTTCGGTCCTCCGCTCGGATTTTTTGGATCGGCGCTGGGTTCCCCCCTGGCGGCGCCTCTGGCGCCGCCCCTGGCACGCTCCGCGCGCCAGGGAGGGGGCCAGCGCAGGCAGATCCAAGAAATCCGTGCGATTCACTTCGTTTCGATCTCCGCGGGTGCCGATTCGAACAAATTCGATGCCGATTATCCAGGCCTCCCAGATGGGGTCCGAGCAGATGGGGTCAGAGGATCGCGCCGCATCGCCGATGCATCGGCGACGCGGCTCGGCGCGGAGCCCGATTTTCTCCGAGCCGATGGCGCAGATGCATCGCCGACGCCGCCAGCGCGTCGCCGGCGCATCGGCGATGCATCCGCGAGGCATGATGCGTCGGCGAGGCATGATGCATCCGACCCCATCTACTCGGGCCCCATGCGTTCGGATCGATCCGCTTCGACTCCCAGTCGGGGCGCTGAGAGTCAGGGCCGCTTGTGGCTCAGGAGGGGCCCTCGACGTGTGGCCGCCGCCCCCCACGCTCCACGAAGATTGAAGATCGTGCTTTTTCTGTTGTGTGTGGGGGGGGCGCCTCAGGGGTGCTTCTCGTTACCACGGCTGGATTCTGCTCCAAATCCTCTTAACTCATCACCCCAGGCCAGGTCTCCGCTGCTTGGGCCCTCGGAGGCCCGTTTCGGGCCCAGGTCATTCATTGAAGAAGAAAACTTAAGCATCTGTTTTCTGGCCTTCGCGAGGAAGCCGTATCGCGTATTGCCGATTCTAAATCAGTGTTCACCTCCGCTCGGCCAGTCTCCCCATGCCGGACATCCGACGTCGTGTTTTTTGTTGCAGCGTGGCTGCCCCCAGAAGTCTGGTCCCCTTCCCGAGGACCTGCTTTTCGTCGCGAGCAGTTGTTGATGATCCCCGGGCCCCGCGAGGACCCCCAGGAGGCCGAAGACTGCCAAAAGCCTCCCGTGATGAGTTTTCTGCGACGGGAAGGTGTGTGAGGATCGTTCCCCTTCCTCAGGATGCAACTCCCGGAAGGTTGAATCCAGCATCGGCGCTGGTACAGCCGTGGTCGAAATGCGGCCCAATCCGGCACAATCTCGCTCAATCCGCCCGGGTCCCGCGCAATCCGTATGAATCCCGGGCTTGATGGCGGCCAATCCGGCGTCGTAGCCCCTTAATTGGATTTAGTAGCCTTGAGTCGTTTTTGCGAAGCCCTTCTGGGAGTTACCTCCTAACCTTCCTTTTGTTCCCCCCGTCCCCCCCCACTGTCTCCAGACCAGATGGCGGCTCGATGTGGAGCCCAATTTTCTTCACGCCGACGTCGCCGATGCATCGCCGACGTCGCGGATGCTTTGGCCATGCGGCGCGAGGCCCCTACTTGATCGTACTGTCGATGCAGAGTCAGGGGGGGCAAAAAGCACACATACACAAATATTCTTCGTTTCCCACGAAAGTATAGGAAGTGGAGGGGCGAAGACGAACATCGAGGAAATATGGAACATGTGGGGAATCCTTTTGATTTGTGCCCATTAATTGCGAAGGCCGTACGGCCGGTGCAGCCCACCCTGAAGGGGGACAACGACGAGCACGACAACGGCGGCGGCGACGACGACGCTGACGTTGGCCAGAGTCCCCAGGCATGCTTCATGGGTCTCTTCGGAAGACCTTCGGGGGCCTCTGGGGAGGAACTTTGGGGCCTCTTGGGAGCCTCTTGGGGGTATTCTTTGTTTGTGTGTCCCTGGGCCCCTTCACACTCACAGGACTGCGCGCTGCTGCTGAACGTGCTGGACCGCTGCGACGCGCCGCTGGCGCTGCTGCGGGAGGCGCGGCCCCTCCCTCGGCGCCGCGCGCGCCCTCCGGCGCCGCGGCCGTCGGTTCGTTGCCGCGGGGGGCCGACGGATCGGCTCGGCAGCTGCTCGTGCTTCCTCCCATACGTTCAAGGTCACGCGAGTTGGCTGGCGGTGTCTCAGGTGCGGCAAGCTCGTGTTGTCGAGCTGCCCATCCGCCGTGGCCTACCTCAGCTCTGTCTACCCCGCCCTCCCCCCAGCCGCTGCCCACGAGTTTCTCGATTCTTGGGGGGAGAAAACCCGCCGGGGTTTTGGAGGTGGAGGCGGTAGGAGTCGGAAGGAGGAGGCCATGAGCTGTTTTTTTTTGTCCGAGAAATGTTTCAGGCTTCCGCCATTGGATGGGGCGCTGTTCAGATTGGTGTTTGTGTCGAGTGCTCCCTGGCGTCTCGAAGGTCGTGGACTCCTGGGTCAGATTCTTCACCCCTCCCATGACTTGAAGGACAAAGGCTCATATTGCGTTTTTGCAAAATGCGGACGGTTTGCGTCCTTGCCGAACCCTGGTTTTCTTGCGAGTGTGTGCGAGGCCGACGAATATGGCCGACTTGACTTGTTGAAGGCCCAGCATACGACTCTGCAACGTCTCAGGCAGGGCCTCCCACCGAAATGCGGTGTCACCTTCTGGGGAGGAGGGTGCAGTGGGCACAGTGCCCCTGCGCCCCCAACCTCTCTCTCTCTCCTCTTGTAGTGGGGGTGGTCGGATCTCTGGTTGATGCTTGTGCCGCGGGCTGCTCCTATCAAAAAACTCCTCGTCCTCCTCGTCGTCCTCCCCGTTATCCTTCTTTGCGTCCTCGTCGTCGTCGTCGTCCACGTCTTCGTCGTCATCCTCCTCATCCTCATCATCTGCCTGCCACCACAGCTCTAACGAAGACCCTCCTGGTGGCCGACTTCTGCCCCCCCTGGGCGGGCTTTTCGGTTTCGGGGCGAGCCGGGTACCTCGGGACCTTCCTCGGACCCTCGGCCTCTCTCGCCTCGCAATGGCTCGCCCCCGGGCAGCAATGGTGGCAGCGCGGTAATTCTCTCCAGCTTGTCCAGAGTGGCAGTGATGCCACCGTTCGCTTGCACAACGCACCGGTTGTTTCGAAGCTCAGCTATGTCTCACAACTCTTTCCGCTTGATCTGAAGATTGCTCGCCGTGAACAGTACATCTTTCACAACATGCTCAGCCTGCCGCCGAACACGTTTCGCAAAGCAGACCTCATCGCAATGGCGGAGTGGTGCCCGCCTCCTGTCCCGCGATTTGCTCAGATTTCTGCCGTCGCCGCCGCAATTCGTTTTGCTACCTACACGCTGCGCGGGGACTGGGAGACATCCCATGCGCGTTTGCGAGACACCGCGTGGCAGGAGAGCACGGCTCACTCCTTCCATCGGTGGGAGGCCGGGCAGTGGTCCCCGCCCTTCTGGGAAGAGGACACTTCCATCGTGCAATTCTACCATGCCCTGTCCTGCGGGAAGCGTGCCGCCCCGTTTTCTGCAGCTGCCGTGGCCGCGGCAAACCGCGCAGGTGCCCGCGAGTTCCGTGGGGCCCCAGCCGCCGAGCCACCGCGCCGCCCTAAGGTCTGGCGTGTGGTCGCGCTCGCGCCACAGCGCGCCTTTTTTTTTCATCGCCGTTCGCAGTCACTCCCGGGAAGCGCATTACAGCCTGGGGCATACATCGTCCGCCATCAGCCCCAGAGCTCGCGGCGCGCTGGTCTGTTCTTACCCGTGAATTCCGCAAAGTCCGGCCCAGCTGGCGCTGGGCGGTTCATAAGACGCTTGCTGGGGGATGGACGACCACCCATCGCATGCACGTCCTCCAGCTGAAACAGTGCGTGTTTGGGTGCCATGCAGCACCCGACTCATTCCCTCATTACCTCTCCTGCCCTGGCTTCCTGAGCCTCCTCTGGTCCCCCGACTCTCCCCCGCTCCGCAACACATTTGCAAACTGTGGCTTGGGCCCCGCCGCCGCGTATCCGTCTGACGCTGACAGCGACCTTTCGTTGATGCGGTCGATCCAGCGGACAGCGCTGGCCTTCAATCTGCACAACAAAGTGAAGCACGCCACGCCGACCCCAGCCACGATAGCTGAAGGGTTGAGCGTTGCCAAAACATGGCTCTGGAAGTAGGCCAGCTCCAGTGGACTGGCGCGTGCGGACAAATTGCCCTCGTCGCACGTCTTGCCCGCTTGCCCTCGTCTCGTCCTCTTTGAGTACGCGCAATCCTCCCAGTCTTTCTCGTCCTCCTCGCTCTCGTTGTTGTCCTCCTACTCCTCTTGCTGCTTCCTTCTTCTTGTCTGGCTTCCTCACGGCCGCGCCAGACCCTTCCCGGCGGCATTCTTCCGCGCCCGCGGCCTCGGATTTCGGCGAGGCCGCGCGGAGGAGGGATGAGGAAGAAGGGGGGGCGAGGAAGGGGGGGGGCCAGGAAGGGGGAGGAGGAGGGTGGAAGGAAAAGGAAGAGGAAGAGGAGGAAGAGGAGGAGAAGGAGGAGGAGGAGGTGGAGGAGGGAGGAGGGAGGAGGGAGGGATGGTCAGTTGCAAATTCTTGACGCTTCGCGTGTCCCCACCAGCCCATCCAGAAACGATGTCCAGGCAAGCTGAAGAGATCAGGGAAGTGGGGGAGCAACGAGAGGCACAGCCGATCCGACAAAGGATGAGGCGGAAGAGGAGGCCAGATGGATAGATGAGGGGATGGCGAGGAACCGAGCGAAAGAGGGATGAGGAGAATGATGACGCTGGGTGGATGGTTGAATGCCGCTCGGATGCCTCTTGGAAGCCTTTTGGAAACCTCTTCGGACGTCTTGGGGGTCTCTTGGCGGTCAATGGGGCTCTTGGGCGTCTTGTGTGCTTCGGGGGGGGCCTCTTGAGGCAGCTTGGGATCCTCTTGGGGGGCTCTTGGAGGCCTGTTGGAGGCCTCTTGGGGCCTCTTGGAGGTCTCTTGGAGGTCTCTTGGGGCTTCATGGCGGCCTCTTGGAGCCTTGGAGGCCTCTTGGAACCATCCTGGGATCCCCTTGGAGCCTCTTGGGGGCTTCTTGGGGCCTCATGGCGGCCTCTTGGGGCCTCTTGTAGGCCTTTTGGAAGCCTCTTGGGGCCTCCTGGGCGCCTCTTGGGGCCATCTTGGAGGAGATCGATCAAAGAAGAGGGTGGGGTCAATTTATTTTGAAGCAGTTTTTGGGCGTGTGGGGTCCTTTTAGACGCCATCGGGGCGCTCTTGGGGGGCATCTTGGAGCAAATATATCAAAGAAGAGCAGAGCTTTAATTAGCGTTGCCCCTCCAGACTGTCTAAAATCGCTTCCTGGACCCCTCTTGGATCGCTCTTGGAGCGCTCATGGACGCTGTTGAGGCAGTCTTGAGGCTCTCTCGGGCCCCTGTTGGGGCCCAGTTGGGACATCTTGGCGCCATCTTGAGGCCTCGGATGGGCTTCGGAAGCGAAAAAGTGAGAACACCAAAAACATTGATTTTCTCTAGGGTTTTGAAGCATTTCGGCCTTTTGAGGGCACTCTAATGATGCTCTTGTGGGCACTTGGAACCATCTTGGAGCGGTCTTGGAACGTGTTGGAGCGTCTTCTGAACCATCTTCAGGCATCTTGCGCTATCTTGAGCCATCTTGGAGGCGATCTTGGGCTCTCTGAGGCCCTCTTGGAGCCGTCCTGGGCCATCTTGGACGCTTTGACCGCTCCCCGCCCAGTGGGGAGGGGGTAGGGGGAGGGGTAAACCCCTCCCCGAAGGGGAAGAGGGAGGGGTGGAAGAGGAAACGCCCTAAACCACCGACGCCCAGAGGGCTGGTGGGATTCGGGTCAACCCGTGTTTTGGCCACTCACAGGAGAAAAATGAAGGACTACGATAAGGATTATGAGGATGGAGGAGGAAGGAGAGGAGAGGGAAGCGCGGAACGAGGAGGAAAGGGGAAGGATAAAAGGAGAGGGGAGGAACAAAACTTGAGGAGGAGGAGGAAGAGGAGGAGGAGAAGGAGGAAGAAAAGGAGGAGGAACCGGAACAGGAAGAGGAGCAGGAGGAGGAGAAGGAGGAGGAGGAGGAGGAGCAGAAGGCGGAGGAGGAAGACGGGGATTACAAGGAATGAGGAAGAGGAGGAGGATAAAGAGGATGAGGAGGAGGAGGAGGAGGGTGAAGGGAGGAGGATGGAAGGAGGAGGAGGAAGAGGAGGAGAAATAGGAGGAGGAAAAAGCATGAGGAGAGGAGGGCGTAGGAGAGGAGGAGGAGGAGGAGGGAGGAGGGTGAGAAGGAGGAGGAGGAGGAGGAGGAGGAGCAGCAGAAGGCGGAGGAGGAGGAGGAGGAGGAGGAGGAGGAGGAGGAGGAGGAGAGGAGGAGAGGAGGAGGAGGAGGAGGAGGAGGAGGAGGAGGAGGAGAGGAGGAGAGAGGAGCAAGAGCAAGAGCAAGAGCATGAGGACGAGGAGGAGGAGGACGAGGAGAGGGAGGAGGAGGAGGAGCAGGAGGAGAAGGAGGAAGAGGAGGAGGAGGAGGAGGAGGAGGTGGAGGAGGAGGAGGAGGAGGAGGAGGAGGAAGAGAGGGAGGAGGAGGAGAAGGATGAGGAACAACAGGAGGAGGAAGAGCAGTAGGGGGAGGAGCGAAGAGGAGCGAAGAGGAGGAGGAGGAGGAGGAGGATGAGGAGGAGGAGCAGGAGCAGCAGCCGCAGCAGGAACAGGAGGAGGAAAGGAGGATGGAAACCGAGGAGTTCGAGGACAAGTTTTTTTGTGTTCTTCGCCCTTTTAGAGCCGCGGCTGGGCATCCCTCGGAATGCCAGCCGGAGCACGCAAGTCGGGATCCCCGGGATCCCCGCCCAATACAGCACCTCCTCCCACTCGGTCCTTCTCGTCCTCCCTCGGCCTCCTCGTTGGAGTCGTCGTCCTCCTCCCCCTCCTCGTCCTCCGCCTCCACTTTGTTCTGCTCCTCCTCCTCCTCATTCTGTCCCCTCCCCTCGTCCTCCCCGTCCTTCTCCGCCTCCCCCTCGTCCTCCTCGTCCTCACTCGTCCTTTTCTCCACGCTCTTTTATTTCCTCTCCTCTCATCCCTCGCTCCCTCCTCCTACCTCCCTCCTCCCTCGCTCCCTCCTCTCCTCCCTCTCTCCCTTCTCTTCCTTCCTCCACGGCGCTGCCGCGCTCAGGTGTGCGGCCGGCTGCAGCCTGGGAAGGCGCCTTCCCCCCTTGGAATGGGGCCGCTCTCCCAGACTTCGGGCGCCGTTGCAGTCGCGGGGGCGGCGTTTGGGGATCGTGGCTCCTCCACCTCCCCCGCTGGGGGTTCACCATATGGGGGTCTCGTTTTTGCCAGGGGTGTCCCCCTGCAGTGCCCCACAGATTCGAGCCCCTTGCGTGGTTCTTGAACGCCTGGTCCGCAGACTTTCAGATCGGGTGCTCTGGCCGTTGCAACTGCTTAGAGGCACTTTGTCGGACCATTGATGCTCGCTCGCTCGCTCGCTGGGGTTCACCTGGGTTCCAATTCAGACCTCCGGCCGGTTTTCAGCTGAGCGCTTCTCTCTGTTTTCGGCTTCTCGGGGTTTGTTCTCGGGCCCTGGGGCAACATTGTTGGCCCCGGGGGGAAAGCCCCATGGTGTAGATGGGGCTGCACAAGGCGCAACCATTCAGGGTGCAGATGTTGGCCCCATGGGGAAAGCCCCAGGGTCCCGCTTCCGTGCGGTGGGAACTGGCTTCCTTCATGGCTGTTCCTGGGTACCGTTGGCCCCTTTCGGGCCTCAAGGGATCTCGTCGGGAGGCCTGCGAGTATGAGGGGATACGTAAGGGAGACAACAGAGGGAAGGTGGATGGGAGACGGAGTAGAAGGGAAGCGGGGGGAGGGGAGGGAACGTGGGGGGGAGGAGGCTAGGATGAGGTGCAGTTGGGAAGCAGCCGTAGAGGAGAAGGAAAAGGGAGGTGGCGAAGGTGGAGGACAAGGAGGAGGAGGAGGAAGAGGGAGGAGGGGGAGGAGGGGGATGAGGAGAAGGAGGGGGGGGGAGGAGGAGGAGGAGGAGGAGGAGGAGGAGGAGGAGGAGGAGGAGGAGGAGGAGGAGAAGGAGGAGGAGGAGGAGGAGGAGGAGGAGGAGGAGGAGAGGAGGGGGAGGAGGCGAAAGAGGACAAGGTTGAAAAGTTGAGTAGCACGAAACTGCACTGGCACAGGAGGCTGGCACAGGAGGGGAAGGAGGCATCCCCGAGATTCGCCGCCGCAGAACAGATTGCGACGGGAGCTCTCGACCCGGTCTCTCTGCGGCCTTTCCCGGGCCAGATCGATACATGCGGGCCCGGCGGTCCGAAAGGGGGCGACAGCGCTCGTCGGGTATCTTTGCTGCGGCGCCTAGATCCGCGTGGGGCGTGGGAGCACGCCTTGCCAGTCTCGCCCCCCCCCCCCCCTATGGCCCGCGCCGGCGAGGGCCTGCTCGTGCTGGCGCTGGCGCCCAGCCGTAGCGTCCCCCCGCGCCAGCGCGCGATTGAGCCGAGCTGTGCTCTGCACGCACGAAATGGGTACTGAAAGAATGGGTACTATGCCCAACAGCAGCTCTTGTTCATTCTGAACAGGACTCGCTGTCCACGCCGCCGCGGCCTGTGTCCATTCGAGACAGGAGGCCGCCCGCCCAACAGCGGCCGCTGTCGGTTTGGGACAACTTTTGCTGTTGGGCATAGTACCCATTTTTTCGGCACCCATTTCGGGCGTCCAAATGTGCAGGATGTGGGACGGGGCCCCGTTGTCTCAAACCCTCTCTGGGTCTCCTGGGTGGCTCCCGTCTCCACGGCTGGGTTCGCCCCTAGGCTTGGCGAGGACGCGCTTGGAGCTGACAGCCGTAGAGGAGGAAAAAGGGGACGGAGAGCAGGAGTCCTGAGGATCAAGTGTCCTGAGGAGCAGCAACGGCAACATCGACGGCGACCGCGACGACTGAGGCGACAGCATCGATGACGGCGACGACGACGGCGGCGGCGACGGCCGCGGCGGCGACGACGACTGCGACGACGGAGCTGGTTGCGAAGCCGACGCTGTCGACGACGGTGGCGACGACTGCGTTGGGTGATCAGGAGCGGGAGTGAGAGCAGGAGCCACAGCATGATCATACAGCGGCACGGTCCGAGGGGACTGCACTTGCATGTGGATTTGCATCCATTCCCCAAAGAGTGCTTGCAATCAGGGATTCGCTGTTCTGTTTTAGGCATCTGGGCTATGTCTTTGGTCTTGCGGCTATGCGGCCGCCGCCGCCGCCCCGTCGCCTTCTCGTCGCCGCCCGTCGTTTGGGCCGTGCCTTCGGTCTGGCGGCTATGTGGCCGCCGTCACCGCCCAGGGGCCTCCTCGCCGCCGCCCTGGAGATTCTCCTTTCTAGAAGAGTCTTGGAATCTGCCCCTCCCCAGCCGGAGGCACAGCCCCCCTGTTGGTATTGCAATTTGCACATGATACGGCCACATCGTTTATCCTATATATGAAGTCGTACCATTTCAGGCAGGCCGGTGTCGCCCCCCTCATCTTTTGCAACAGCTATTGCGCGCACGCATTCGTTAATCAACAAACATCAATGTAATCGTTTTCGCCAAATGTGGGGCGACATGCGCACGCGCGCGTCGTCGCACGCGCATTCCAACATCTTTAAAACACCTGTTTAAGGTTTCGTAAAGATGTCAGCGTCCCGAAAACATTTCTACATAACATACAAAAAAACAGGGTTTCGCAACAACAGTTGGCAAAGAAGCTTGCCCTCGCGCTCCTGCGAATCTTTACGAACGCCATTTTTGTTTTCCACATGTGTATGCTTTGCTACCAGACGGGTCTCTCGAGTACGCATGTCGAAATCACTCGAACGCCCTTGCGCGCGTGCTGTCGCAAGGATCCCTGCGCGAGTCGTTGCGCGCGCATGCCGAAGTCCGTCAAAAACATAGGGTTTCGTAAGTATGTCATAGTCGAGTGTCCCGGAAGCATTTAAAACCACACGGGTTTGCAACTTCAGTTTTCGAACACGCTTGCGCTCGAGTTTTTATGGTTTTCTAAGAGCACCAGAAGTTGTGTGCCAACTTGTTAACAACATTCTGCCAAACGGGCCTCCCGCGCCGAATGTCGAAATCATTCGGCCTGCTTTGCGCGCGTGTTTGGGGGAGGCACGATCAGTGTCAAAGAGTATCGAGCGTCGGCCGCGCGCGTATGTCGAAACCTGTCCAAAACCTTCATCCCCGACGCGTGGACGCCATGATCGTCGTCGGCGTGATCAACATCGGAGCCGTGAGTGGCCTTTCCGTCGTCGTCGTCGCTGCCATCGCCACCAGCACCGCTACTATCATCATCGTGCCTATCGGCGCCGACGCTGCCATGATACAGTGCCAGCCCAAGTCGCCGACTCGTATTGCAGTGCCCGGTGGGAGGTGCCCAGCGGTCAGCGCCACCGCGGCCGCGCCGGTCGTGCAAAGCTACCTGGCCGCTGTGCACGCGAGCACGCGCGGGCTAGAGCGACGCAGAGATGTACCAGCCAATTCCGAACACTCATCGCAATGTCCGCCGCATGGTTTTGCAAACCAAGTTGCGGGTGGGTGGGTGGGAGGATTGCGCGTGCAATGGAGTTGACAACTTCAAGCTCGGCAGGGTGAATTGTACAACGTAGGTTTTCCGCTAGTAAGAAGAGATTCGATTCTACCCCCGCCCCCCTCCGGACTTAACCGTTGTTGGCTTCGCTGGTGAATGAATGCGCTCATGATCTTTGCCCCCCGGTTATCCTACATACGAACGCATGCAATCCTAGCCCAGCCGGTATCCCCCCCCCGCCATCATTTTTCAAAACAAATTGCGCGCGCAATCTCCTCAATCAAACGCCAGCAGTTTTCAATCAGTCTTTGCAACAAATGAGACGAAGTGCACATGCGCGCGTCGTCGCGCGCGCATGCCGGTTTTTTCTGTGTGAAACACTTGGCGTTTCGTACGGATGTAAACGTCGAGTGTCCCGAAAACATATCAAAACATATTGTTTCGCAACGAAGATGTCAAAACAAGCTTGGGCCCGCGCTCTTGTGAATTCTTGAGACACCCATCCCATCGCTCTTAACAAACAGTCATATAAGGCTTCCAAACGGGCCTCTCGCGCGCGCGTTTCGAAATCGTTCGGACGCCCTCGCGCGAGTGCTGTCGCAAGAACCCCTTGCAACAAAAAGTGGCGAAATGAACGCGCGTGCCGTCGCGCGCGCGTGCCGAAATCCTTTACCAACCTTCGGTTTCGTAAGGGTTTCAAAATCGAACGCCCTGAAAACATATGTATATATAGTCACACAAGGTTTTGCAACATCAGTTCCAACACAAAAAATGGCGTTCATGCTCGTGCGGATTCTGAAGAAAACCTTCAGTGCCCAAACATTGTTCGCACAATTTGCCAAACGGGCCTCTCGTGCCACATGTCGGACTCATTCGAATGCCCTTGCGCGCGCTGCAGGGAGGTCGCGATCCGTGTCAAATAATTCCATGCGGCCCACTCGCGCGCATCGGCCGCGCGCGCATGTTGAACTCCTGCCAGAACGTTCATCGCCGACGCGAGGACATCGTCATCGTTATCGGCGGGCGTGATCAACATCGGCGCCGCCATTGGCCTTGCCGTCGTCTTTCGCCACCTTCGTCACCCGCGCTACTCACCGTAATCGTGTCTACCGTTGCCAGCGTCGCCATTATACCGCGCCCGCCCACCTCACCGAGTCGCGGTGAAGTGCCGGTGCGCTGGGAGGTGCCCAGCGGTCAGCGCCACCGCGGCCGCGTCGGTCGCGCCAAACTAGCTGGCCCTCGTGAGCATGCGCGGTTTAGCGCGGCCGCGCAGATGCCCCAGCCAATTCCGAACACTCATCTCAATCGCCGCCGCATGGGTTTAGCAGACCAATGTGCGGGCGGGTGGGTGGGCTGCTTGCAAGAGCATCGCACTTGCCAGCTCAATTGTGGAACTCAGTTTTCTCTTGCGGAAATAAAACAAACTCGCCCCCCCCCCTCCTCCAGGATTATGACATCCCCTTTTCGCATTGCAATGTACATGCGGTTCCCCCCCAGTCGCCCACCCGAAATATGAGTCGTGCCATCCCAGCCGAGCCGGTGTCCGCCCACCCTGCCGTCCTTCACAATGAAAGTTATGCGCGCGCACTCGCTTATCAAACACCATGAGTGTTTTATACATAGATATATCCAAATAGCATAACATGCAAAAAAACTCTTTCAAAAAGAGGAAGAATAACAACGACAAGACGAACTGACACGCGCGCGTCGTCGCCGGCGATGCCGAACAAATCCTTTGAACACTTTCGGTGTCGTAAGGATTTCAACATCGAGTGTCCCATACGCATTTAAAAATATAGGGCCCACGGACTTTCAAAGCAAACTTCGCGCGTTGTTTCGCGAATTCTGAGAAACGATCGCTTCTTCAACATTTTCAAGAATGCTACCACGTGGGCCTCGCGCGCGCATGTCGAAATCGTTTGAACGCCCTTGCGTGCGTGCCGTCGCGAGGATCCATTGCAACAAATGGGAAGAACTGCGCTCGCGCGTTGTCGCGCGTGCATGCCGAACTCATTCGGGATCCATCTGTTTTGCCAGGGTTCCAAATCGATTGTTCAATAAACATATAAAAATATGTTTCGCAACGTCATATTCAAAAAGCGGCACTCGCGCTCCTGCGACTTCTGATGACAACCATACGTGTTTCAATATGTTCATGGAGTTCTGCCAACCAGTCCTCTGGCGCCGCATGCCGAAATTTGTCGCACGCTCTTGCGCGCGTGTTGGGGGGCACGATCCGCGTCAAATAACGCCGCACGGGCCACTCTCGCACGTCTGCCTCGCGCGCGTGTAGTGCTCTTTTTAAGACTGTCATCGCTGACGCGAGGACGCCGTCGTGGTTGTCGGCGTGATCAGCATCCGCGCCGTCACTGGCCGCGCCGTCGTCGCTGCCTGCATCGCCGCCAGCATAGCTACTACCATTACCGTGTCTACCGTTGCCGACGTTGCCATGACACCGCGCCCGCCCGAGCCGCCGACTCGCATTGAAATTCCCGCTGGCATGTGCCCAGCAGTCAGCGCCACCGCGGTTGCGTCGGTCGCGCCAAACTACCTGGCCGCTGCGCGCGCGTGCGTGCGCGGGCGGTCGCGGCCGCAGAAATGCACCCGCCAGCGCCAAACACTCATCGCAATCGCCGCCGCATGGGGTTTGTAAACCAAGTTGCGGGTGGATGGGTGGGTTGGATGTGTGCGCGAGCATTGGAATGAACAGTTTCCAGTTGAGTATCCATTGTTTGTAATGTAGTATATATATATAAAAGTTCTACCATCCCCCCCCGGACTGAGCCACCCCTGGAAAACAATGCCCGTCCTACCTGTGAATTCATAGCATCCCAGCCAAACAGGCATCGGTCCCCTTGCCATTTTCTGGAATACGTATTATGCGCGCACTCGTCTATCACGAATCATGGTGTAGGAAATATTTGTTTTATAGAATAAAACATGTTTCGCAAACATTGAGTTGTAACAAAAGCGTGCGCGCGTTCTTGCGAATTTTCCAAGAAACCATTTTTTTGTAAAACATGTCAAGACAATGCTACCAAACGGGTTTCGCGCGCGCGTGTCGAAATCGTTCGAACGCCCTTGCGCGCGCGCCGTCGCGAGAATCCCTTGCAAAGTGCGGGGCAAAATCCAGACGCGCGCGTCTGCCGCGCGCGCATGCCGGTTTCGGACGGATTTCCAAATCGGCTGTCCAAAACACATGCAAAAACACAGAAGAAACCCTCGCGCACTCCCCACAGAGGGCTCCCGGAAGCCGCCTCCGGCCCTCCCCTCCAGGACAAAGCCCCCTCCCTCCCCCTCCCCCTGCCCTCGTCGTGGGCGAGGGCGCAGTCCGAGGCGAAATCCTGGGAGCGGAGTGCCTGCCTTCGTGGAGGCCCGCTCTCCCTCGCCTCGCCCCCCCCCCCCCCCCCCTCGCCGCACATCGCTCCGCGGGGCGTCCTCCCGCTCTCGCCCGCGGAGCGCCCCTGCCGCGCGCGCCCTGCCGGCCTTGTCGCCCCCACGGCAGGTCGACGGCAGCTCCTCCTCTGCCTCTCGCCCTGGGCCCCCTCCCTGTGTCGGCCGCGCGCAGAAGGGGGGAAGGCTTCTTAGAAGCACCCCTGCTTCTTGGAAGGCGCGGGCCTTGTCTTTAGATGTAAGGCCGGCGCCTTCCAAGAAGCAGCCTCCTTCTCAGAGGCCTTCCCGCCTCCCCCTGCCCCCTTGTGCGCGCCGCCAGCTTCGCCCGTCCTCCCCTCATCATCCTCCCCGTCTCCCTATCCTCCTCCTCTTCCCCTCCTTCTTGTTCCTTTCTCCTCCTCGCTCCTCGTCCTTCTACCTCTCCTTCTCCGCGCTACCTTCTCCTCCTCCTCCTCCTCATCCTTCCCCCTCCTTTCCATCCTTGTCCCTCCAGTTCTTTTCCTCCGCCTTCTCCTTTCGATCCTCCACAGCGATCCTCCACCCCTCTCCCTGGTGGATATCTCCCAGACGTGTCGGCAGGGTGATCCAGGCGTTTCGCCTGAGACATCATCACGGGTTATGATCCCGACGCTAACCATTCCAAGCATTTGCACGGTTGGAGGGCGGGTGGTGGAGAAATGTTGCAACCGCAATGTTTCACCACGAGCGTGCACGGCACTAACGTAAGAGCCGCAATGCGGCTCTCACATCTTCGCCATGCTTTTTTGTTGTTATAGCAGTTATCCACAGCCCGACCAGCGAGTCTCTCTCTCTCTCTCTCTCTCTCTCTTTGGCGCAGTGTGCATTCGTCCCAAACGCTTCCAGCCGTGGCAGGGATGGCGGGCGGGTCCAGTTCGAAATGCTGGTCTCGCCTTTGGACCGCGTGCAGTCGTCTCAAAGCTCCCCCCGGGCACATACACGGATGTCGGTATGTGGTGCGCAAGTCGTTCTCGCCACGGCGCCGCTCCCATTCGTCCTAAGAGCTCCCAGCAGTCACAAGGGTTGATGGTGGCTTGTTTTCACGTTGGCCTTTGGCCAGAGACAGCATCCCAATAAACTGCCCGACGTGTAACCATGTGCGACGGTTGCACGGGAGGAGGGCGGTTGCTTTGCAAAGCGGGGTTCTCGCTGTACCTTTCCTCAAACTTTGTGCCCCACTCCTCAGAGTTTCTCATTGCAGTCCCTTTACTAAACTGGCTACTGGCCTGAACAGCAGGTCCGTGGGGCGCTCGGCTTTCAGGTGGGTGCTTCCAGCAGTGCAGGAGATGCCTGCAGGGGCTCATGAGGAGTGGACTTGGGACTGGAGGGTGTATTACAGCATCGCTGACGCACCCTGCGTCTACTTCGGTCCTCCCGTTCCTCCTCCCCGATCTTCCTGCCCGGTTGCGCGCCCAAACGGCGGTCGCCCTGGAGGAGCAGAGGAGCAGCGTGAATGGTGGTCGAGTAGGCGTGGAGAGGCCTCTGCACCTGTCATGAGAGCAGGCTGTCGCGAACGCGACGCTCAGGAACAGCGGCAGTTTCGGACACTCGGACTTCAAGGAACGGACTGGACTGGATTGGATTCAGGTTGGCCTTGGAAGCGGCTGTTTTTTGGTTTGCGGAGTCTTATATCCAAAACTTTGGCTCTTGATTCTGAAGGTACGGCTCACCGAAACGGACAAAGAACGGCGTCCAAATCGGATACGGCATTGAAGCGAGAAGAGCACGACGACTAAGTGGAACAGAAGCGCTGAAGGAGCTGGAAACACCAACTGAACAACGGTAACGATAACACAACGGCTCCTTCAGAACAGAAGTGTTCTGAACAAAATTCACCTCCAAGGACCCGGAGCTTCCGAGGCCCACTACGGACTGGATCCCTCTCCCCCCCACCATTTCCCTCGGACCCCAGACAGCTGATGTCTTGATTTGTCTCAGCCATCTTGTGGTGCTGGGCCCTCGTTCTGAAGAGACAGCACCCCGCGTCGCCTTCCTTCCCTCCGGCTGCCCACTCCCCCCTGTCATCCTTGCCTCTGCCCTCCTTACCAGTCACACTTCGGCACTCCTCACACGCTTCGTGGCCCCATGGGGAGCCCCACCGAAGGCCCCAGTGGCAGTGACCACATGCGTCCCCTAAGTTCATGCCAGCACACCCCTGGCAAGCTTCGTGGCCCCATCGGGAGCTCCACCGAATGCCCCAGTGGCAGTGGCCACATGCGTCCACTAAACCCTTTTCGGTACACCCCTCATACAGTTCGCTTCGTGGCCCCATGGGGAGCCCCACCGAAGGCCCCAGTGGCAGTGCCCACATGCGTCCCCACGGTACCTGTCGGCACACCCCTCGCACGTTTCATGGCCCCACAAGGATCTCCTCCGAAGGTCCCAGTGGCAGTGCTCACATGCGCCCCCCCCGCCCATCACACGCTTCGTGGCCCTGTATGGGGCCTCCGCCGAAGACGAGACTCACAATTGTATTGCATACAGCCTGCACATAGTTGAGTTCGTCGCCAGGACAGTTTCCGGTACGAGCTTCCCGTAAGTCCCGACCTTCTCCCCTGGCCTGGATGTTCTTCCCGAGTCGCTCTCTGACGGCCCTGGGGCCTGGCGAGGCCCTCTGCGAGGCTGGCAACGGCGAAAAGCCCCAGTCTTGAATTCTCCAATGCGTTGGATCTCTGGACCCTTCCTAGGGGAACAAAAAGTGACACAAACATAAAAACTCGGAGGTCTGCGCGGATTTCCGAGTTTTTTCCGAGTTTTTATGTTTAGGCCACCTTTCGTTCCCCTATTTTTGCCCCTCCCCCCCCCCTCTCTCGGACGCCCAGGTTATGGTTGACGCAAGTTGTTTTTCGGACGTTTACCCATGCTTCGGGCTCAACGAAGAGAAGACTCGGCAGCTCGACCATTCGGCCCAGCGTCGCGCCCCCGATCCTTTCGAAGCCGAAAACTCGGCAGGTGTCGTTTCTCTGGGCAGGCACCCCTCTCTCGGTCGCCGAGGTGCTGCCCTACTTTTGCCCCTCTCTTGAATTCTCCAACGCGTTGGAACTCTGGACCCTGCTGCCCCTCCCCACCCTCTCTCGTAGGGGGCCACTTGCGAACCCTACCCCTACCCCCCACGATTTCTGAGGGGGCAGGGGTAGGGTTCGCAAGTGGCACCCCTCTCTCGGTCGCCGAGGTGCTGCCCTACCGGCCCTTCGTCGACCGCGGCGCCCGCGGCCGGGGGCGGCCCTCGGAGCGCCTGCCGCTGCCGCCCGGCGCCAGCCGGGAGCCCAGCGCGGCTCGTGGTCGTGGTCGTGGTCGTCGTCGTCGTCGTCGTCGTCGTCGTCGTCGTCGTCGTCGTCGTTCGTCGTTCGTCGCCGTCCTCGTCGTCGCCGTCGCCGTCGTCGTCGTCGTCGGCGTTCGTCGTCGTCGTCGTCGTTCGTCGTTCGTCGCCGTCCTCGTCGTCGCCGTCGCCGTCGCCGTCGCCGTCGTTCGTCCTCGTCGCCGTCGCCGTCGCCGTCGCCGTCGCCGACGCCGTCGTCGTCGTCGTCGTCGACGTCGTCGTCGTCGTCGTCGTCGTCGTCGCCGCTGTCGCCGTCGCCGTCGCCGTCGTCGTCGTCGCCGTCGTTCGTCCTCGTCGTCATCGCCGGCGTCGTCGTCCTCGTCCTCGCCGTCGTCATCGCCGTCGTCGTCCTCGCCGTCGTCGTCGTCGTCGTCGTCGTCGTCGTCGTCGTCGTCGACGTCAATGTTCTTGTTGTTCTCGTCGTCCTCATCGTCGTCGTCGTAGCCGTCTTCGTCCAGGGACTTCGTGTCGGTTGTCGGCGAGTCGCGTCTTCACTGCCGTCGTCGGGGAGGTTCGAGGGTCTTCGAGGATCGATGATCGGAGACCCGGTTTTTGATATGGTTTCTCTTCTCCTGGCCTTTTAGAGGCCTCCAGAGCTCAGAGGCTCTCCAGAAACTTCCGAGACCGAGGAAGACCTCGGTGCTCGTTGTCGTCTTCGTCGTCGTCGTCGTGGTCTCGGTCGTGGCCGCTGTCGTAGTCGAGAAACGTCGTTGTCGTCGAGGGTCGTCGCGGGCGTCGTCGCCATCGGCGCTGACGGGAAGGCGGGGAGGATGGGGGACAGTGCGGGGGGGAAGACGAGGAGGAGGGGGGCAGGTGGAGGAGGATGATAACAACAAAAATTGGGCGGGGGAGGACCAGGGAGGATGGAAGTGGTGAGGGTGGAGCAGGTAAGGGGAGGAGGGGAAAAGTAGAACAAGGGAGAAGGGGGCGGCCCTGTTTTCTTTACGAGACAGCCATCTGGCATGATGCAAACAGAGGGCCGCCACACAGGACAAGTGTAGAATTGTTGCCCAGGCCGTCCTGAGACAGTGGGGTCGAGAAGCTAGGCCTCTGAGGAGTCGCTACCGTATGGCGCCACCAGGAGGAGACCGAGATGCAGAAGCCACGCCTGGCACCAAGCAGCTACGTGAATACAGGCCTCGATGTCCCGACGCCTCTGCCCCTTGCCTTCCACTCCTCGCTGTGGAGGGCCGCGTGGGGCCGAGCCGGGCCTCTCCGAGTGCAAAGCTACAGACAGGTGTCGGCCGGCGCGCGGCGTGCGCGTCCTCGGGCTGCGGCGGCGCCCGGCCGCAGCGCAGGCCCCCCGCAGCGTGCCACAGCTTGGGTCTGACCTGGCTCTGAAGCGCAAGCGGCGCGGGCAAAAAGGGCCGCGCGCGCGCTGCGGGGAGTAGTTGAAGGAGGATTGCTTTCGTCACGCTCTGGATTCTGTCGGCTACACGCAAGCGCCTTTCCCGGAAGGACCTCTGGTGCGGGCTCATCGGGGCCTGCCTGATCGGTGAGCGCGATGCGATACCGGCTGCCTGCTCGCTTGTATTTGGCCACCTTGCGCCCCCTTCAGTCCGCGCGCCAAAGGTCACCCTTGTCTTAGGGTCACCTTTGCGTGTGACCGATTCGGCCGCCCTTCAGGATGCAATTCTTGGGAGGGTGAATTCAGCATCGGCGCTGGAATTTCCGTGGTCGAGAACTGGACCATTCTGGCATTGTCTTGCTTTGTCCCGTTTTGTTTCGAGCAATCTGGTGTCATCCAGGGCTTCGTCAGGGCTAATATGGTTCAGTGGCCCCCTACTCGGGCTTCGTAGCCCGTAATCGTTTTGGCGAAGACCTCCCAGGAGTTGTTCCTGCCTCTTGGGGCTTTGGGAACCCTGTTTCAAAACTTCGGGAGGTTGGCTTGCGTGGGGGGGAGGGGGCGTGGCGAAGCCCGGGAGGAAACAAACATATAACACAAATCAGGGCTCGCACGCCTTTTCGGCCCAGGGCGGTTCGAAAAGGCGACGGAAAGGGTGGGGTGAAATGCCAGGCGAATGAATTGGCCAGAACCTACTGTGCAGGGACCACTTGCCTTCCTGCGCCGCCGCGCCGGCTGAGGCTGGGAGGCTTCCGTGGTGTTGCTGTGGCGCCGGGTGCTCCAGCCGGCAGGGCTCGAGCTGGAGGCGTTGGCGCGGGCGCCGTACCTGTCGCAGGGAGACGCGTTGAGCCCAGCGTACGCGCTCGACGACGCGATCTTTGTGTTGCGGCGGGGACGTGGCGGATGAGGGCTTGCCCTCGCACTGCACATTCCGCGCCCTGGGCCCGTCCATCAAAGAGGGAGGAGGTACCGATACCGCTGCTCGTCGTGGAAGGTATTTCGCCATGGGGAAAGCGGGCCTTGAGGGAAACAGGTCCTGAGGTTTTTTCTCCGTTTTCGGGTGCTCAGGGCCTTCCCCGGGCCCCAGGACCATCAGAAAACCAGTCGGGATGAAGATTTCGTCCTAGGAGAAATCACCAGGGTCCAGGACCCGTTTCCCTCATGACCTGTTTCCCCCGTGCGAAACCCTCGTCATCACGGCCAGAGTCTCGTCGAGTTCTCGGTCAGCACGCACCCCAGCAGATGTCCGGGGTGCAGCGGTATCGGCACCGTCGTGTCCCACCGATGTGGCGACGTGCTCCCGAGGATCGGGGGCAGCAGTGTTGGATGTGGGTGCTTTCCGCCTCCCCTGGGGGCGGGGAGGAGCCATCTCCGCGAGATCCCTAGGGGCGCGCCTCCAAGTCGGTGGATGTGGGCAGCTCTTGGGCTTGGACCAGTGGCCGCCTTGGCCCTTTTACCCTTGCGTGCACGCCGGGCGACGCAGGCTTGACGCGGCAGTGGTGGCGCGAGGTAGAAAGCGATGGGAGCGAATGGGGGTGGCAACAGCAAGCAGCAGGAACCTCATCAGGATCACGAGCATGGAAGCCAGTGTGGAGCCAGAGGCGTGGGATGAAGAAGGAAGGCGAGGACGAAGAAGAGCAGGAGGACGGCGTTGAGGAGGAACAAGAGCAGCAACAGGAGCAGCAGCAGCCCACCTGGATGTTACGCGATGGCTCCTGCTGTTGTGCACTTTTTTTGCCCCAGCTGACTCAAAAAGGTGCCGAGGGTACGCCGACGTTTCCGCTGCAAGAGAGGAAATGTTGGGCAGCAGCCGCAGCGCTACTGCAAGGAGAGGCACTGAGCAGCATCATACATGAGGTTGGACGCAACACAAGCTCGACCAGGCCGTTGTTTCCGTCAGACAGCGGTTCGGGATGAAAAGACTGTCCGACCCCAGGGAACAGTCTAGACCTACATATGGGCTCCAATTTTCGAACAGGAAACATGACGTCGGAGATTTGGGCTCTCGTCACCCCTGCTCCTCCATTCCCTCCCTCGCCCCGTCCGTTCTCCTCCACTCCTCGTCCCCAGACCTGTGACCTCGTGACTATGTTCCAGTGTGGGGTCCCTGGAGCTTTCGACCCACTCCCCAGGGCTGGTTTCTCGTCCGACGTGGGATGCCCACAGGACGCACGATGTCGGATGTCCGGGTCCTTGTTTTTCTTCACTTTCTCCTCCCCTCGTGTGGCCACGATCCGTTTCAAGGAGGGGTCTGCGGTCAGCGAGGGCCGCTCCCTCCTGGTGGGGAGCTAAGGCGCTCCGACGGTGTGGTGGAGTCAATGCTCCCCCCTCCTCGTCCTTCTCATCCTGTTCCTCAGCGGTCTGTGGTTTGCGTCGGGGGGTGGGGATACAGTGGGGGCATTGGTTAAGGAATGTGCCCAGCAGGCTTCAGACCCTGTGGGTTTTTTGTCAGATGCGGGCGGCGCTGATCCCGATTAGCCAATCCACGATTGGAGTTCCACCAGCTTCCAGACGCTGCATTCCTTATCAAAGGGTTCCTTGCCCAATTCCCTCACAGCACGGGAGAGCAGAAAGCGGAGGGAAAGAAGGAGGGAGGCAGGTCGGAACATGAGTAAATGGTTGATTGTTGCGTTGGGTTACGGTATGAAGAATTTGGAGGTTCGTTGGTCCCTCCTTTCTGGCCGTCTTCGTTGGCCGAGGGTGCATAAAAGAGTCCTCGGCCCCCTCTGTTGGCGACGTAGAACTGGGAGCGAGATCCACGGCAGACCCTATGATGGCAGTTGCCGAAGGGGTGGCGCTTATGATGGTCACCACCGGAGGGGCATATGTCAATGATGGTCCGCGCCAGAAGTGGGGGAGGGGAGGCGAGGCCGATGTCCAACGTCTGGCAACTCGCGGGTCTCAGGTCGGAGCTCCTGACGACTCCGTGACTGAGGCAGCCTGAAAAGGAACCAGAAAAGTGTGGGAACCTCCGGCCGGTGACCTCAGGAGGCCGCTTCCCGGCCCCGGAAGGTAACCCCCGCAAGGTGTGGGAACCTCCGGCCGGTGACCTCAGGGGGCCACCTGGGGGGCCCCGAAGGTGACGCAAGCTGGGGAACATCTGGTCGGTGACCTCACGAGGCCGCTTCAGGTCCTGCCCACCCCCATAATTGTGGCACAGAATAGGCCCGAGGACGATGCTAGACCTGCACCGGGGAGCAAGTAAAAGATGTAACCACGCAGACAGCGTGACGAAGGACGTGGATTGAGTGGCCCCGCAGAACAGCTGTAAATCGTTTCGCTGAAAATACCCCCCGAATATTCAAAACGGAAATTGAAACAGAGACAAGAAAATCGCCAGCAAAACAAATTGTTCCGAATAATTTATTCTTGGCGCACCGACTATTCATTGGCCAGAAGTCGATGTGGTGGGGAGAGGGCAGGAGGGAATGGCGGGGAGAGGGCGGGACGGGGAGGAGGGGCGGGGGGGGGAGGGCGGGGGGTTATCATAGCACCGAGGCCGCCCTAGACACGGGGCGCCCTTCCCCTTGTGCAGACACGGTCCAGAGCGTAAAACATCCAATAGGCAGCCAGCGCAGGCATGGGCCAGAACGTAGCCCCTATAGGCAACCAGTGCACAGATGACCCCGAACGCAAGGCCTCCTGCAGGCAGCCATACCGACGACTCCCCATCAGCGGCCTGCCCGTCTGGATGCACGCGACAGCACTTTGCTGCCCTGCCCAGGGGTGCCAGCACCTCGGACGCACGAGACCCTCTCCTCGGCCAGCCCGCGACCCCGTCCTCCTCCCGCCCAGCAACCGCCTCCCCGCCCACTCCCACCCCCCTGGGCAGTGGGGTGGCGGCGGGTCCTCGGCGGCCGCTGCGGGTGCCCGCGTCATGTGTTCGGCGGTCCCGCCGTCCTCGGGGGAGGCGGGGGAGGGGGGAGGCGTCGGAGGCGCGGGGGTCGCTCGAAACATCGGGAGGGCCGCCCTGGGCATTTTTCGGGGACGTCCCCGTCCACGGAGCCCCGTGGACAGAATTTCCCGAAATTGCTGCGTCGGAAAATCGAATATCTTAGTGGACGCACCCCTCACGAGGATCGAGTCCTGAGGTTTGTTCGTAGGCCTGGACAACTTTTCTCGCCGCGTGCGCTCTTCGCTCGGGGCCGCGACCAAAAAAGTGTACCCACCAGCGGTGCCCCAGCTCAGCTTCAGCCAGCTGCCCACCCAGCGGTAGGTTCTGATCCCGCGCTCGGTCGCTGTATAATTAGGCTCGCGCGTAGCCCGCCCGACCTTTTCGGATGCCTCCGGCGCTTTCGCTTGCGGCCGCGACAACAAGTGTCCCCACCAGCCCTGGCAGCCTCTCCAGTCACAGCGGTTGTTCACGTTTTGCATGCATGCCACTAGCAGCTTGCAGACCCTGGCAGCTGGTTACCCTGGCAGTCAGCAGCCCCCTGCAGCTCGTTGCACGTTTGCAGCCCCTGGCAGTTTTGCAGCCTCGCCCCCTCTTCGGCTACTTCCTGGTCCCGTTCCGAGCGGCGGTGTTAGGCCTGCTTTTGCTTGGTTAATTCGGCCCTCGCGTGGCCTGCTCGGACCCTGACTCGCCGCTGTGCGCTTTCGCCTGCGGCTGCTGACTAAGAAAGTGTCCCCACCAGCCCCGCCTGGCACACCTGGCACCTCTTGCAGCTCTGCCTTCAGTCCCGGGCGTCCCTCGGCGGCAGCTCCGGCGGCCGTTAGTTCGCGCGCTTAGGTAAGTAGGTTTGGCTCGTAGCTCGGCCTGACTTCGGACGCCGCCTGCGCTTCCGCTTGCGGCCGCGACGGGACACAATCCCTACCAGCCCATGCAGAAACCATGCCCGTGAAAGTTGACCGGGGGAGACAGGAAGAGACACGCACCGTCAAACAGCGAGGGAGGCTCGGGAGTTGGGAGGCTTCGTGGCCATCTCGAGCCGTCTTGGAACGGTCTCGGTGCCGCTTGGGGCATCTTGGGAACCATCATGAGCCAACTTGGGCTGTCTGAGCCGCCTTGGAGGTCATCCTGGCTTTGGAGCTCTGAAACAACGCGTTTCGCGGTCGCTTGGAGGGGGGGGGGACTGGACCCCCCCCCCTGGATAGAGGGGGGGTTCGAACCCCCCTTGACGGAGGGGGGGGGGGTCGACCCCGAAATGGAACGAATTACAATCGACTAGGCCCAATTCCAACCGTT
>CAUYUJ010017960.1:247500-257500 GCA_963575745.1 Prorocentrum cordatum | reverse complement strand
AAGGACTAGAAGGCCACAGTCATTAATATTCCCATATATCTTAATTGATTTTGGCGTCTTGGCAGCCTCTTAGGAAGGCTTCGTGGCCACTCGGAGCCGTCTTGGAGCGGTCTTGGGGCCCTCTTGGGGCTCTCTTGGGAGCCTTGGAGGCGCTCTGGGTCCATCTTGGAGGAGATCGATCAAAGAAGGGGGAGCTTCAAGTAGCGCCGCCTCTCGAGAGTGCTTAACATTGCCTCTTGGAGCGCTATTGGGTGCTATTGGGGCCGGTTTGGGCCTCTCTTGGGCATCTCTTGGGGCCCTCTTGGGCCACCTTGGAGCCATCTAGAGGCCCCCGAAGGTTACCGTAAGCAAAACTGCGAGACGGCCAAATTCATTAATTTGCGGTGCGTTTTTGCGTGATTGGGGCATCTCGGCGGCATCCTGGGGAGGCTCCGTGGCCATCTCGAGCCGTCCTGGAGCGGTCTTGGGGCCTCTTGGGGCATCTTGGGATCATCTTGAGCTAGCTTGGACATTCTTGAGCCATCTTGGAGGTCATCTTGGGCTCTCTGAGGCCGCTTGGGGGCCATTCGGGGGGGCCTCTTGGAGGCCTCTCGGGGGCCTCTTGGAGCCCTCTTGGGACCTCTTGGGGCGCTAGTGGGACCCTCTGGGGGGGCCCCTGGGGAGCCCTGGAGGGCCTCTTGGGGCCATCTTGGAGGCGGTCGGTCAAAAGAGGGGGGGAACTCGATTTAGGGCCCCCCTGCCTCGGAGGCCACGACCCCCGCGAGGGGTGGCAAAAAAAATATAGCCCTCCACCAAATGGCCGAAAAAGGAGCCTCCGACACCTCGCGATCCCTCCAAAAAAACCTCAGGGAGGGGAGAGGGGGAGGGTGCCCCTCCCCGAAAGGAAGAGGGGTCGTGGAAGAGGAAAGAGACCCTCCTTCGAGCACCTGTCGCCCAAAGGGCTGGTGGGATTATCTGATTCTTGTGCGGGCTATGTTTTTTGGGAGGGGCGGTCCACGGAGGACGGGGGTCCCATGTGGACGGCGCAAAAATTCGAGGCCCCCCGTAAAAGCCCCCCCCCCCCCCCCCCCCCCCCCCCCCCCCCCCCCCCCCGTAAACCCCCCCCCCCCCCCCCCCCGAAAAGGACCAACGCCGCAACAGCTCGAGCGAGCGGCGACGTCCTCCTCGGACCTGCTGCTCAAGGCGGCGGGGGGCGCAAGGTCCCCGTGCGACCCATGAAGTTCGGCCACTCACGGGGTGGCCGCTGGGGGGTATGACCACCCTGTCAGATCGGACACCCCGCGCCTCCCCCCGCAAGGAGGACGGACGGGGGAGGGGACAGGAGGAAGAGGAGGGGGAAGGCGGGGGAGGCGGGGCAGGCGGGGGAGAAGGGAAAAGGAGGGGCGGGGGGCGGGAGGAG
The DNA here is from genome assembly GCA_963575745.1 of Prorocentrum cordatum. Lineage (NCBI taxonomy): Eukaryota > Dinophyceae > Prorocentrales > Prorocentraceae > Prorocentrum > Prorocentrum cordatum. The sequence continues at coordinate 256,101 of CAUYUJ010017960.1, read as the reverse complement.
AGCGGGAGAACAGGCGATGCACAACGGAGGTGAAGAAGCGTCGAGCCTGGGGGTCGGGAGATCCCCAACAAGGAGCGCACCGACGACAGGGGGCCTTCCTTCCCGAGCCTGCCGCCGCCGACCGCCAGACGAGGGCGCCAACGGAACACAGCCGCCGCCCAGCCGCCGAGTTGCCACCGGCATCCACCAGGCAAGACCGGCAGACGGGGAGAGGAAGCAGAGGCCAGGGTGCTTGACTTCCACGGCCGTCCGTGCGCTCACGTCCGCCATCCGCTATAGGAGAGTGCGCCACCCATGGCTTCCGCTGCTGATGTCTTGACCCGCCACCGGCTTCTACCCGACAAGCAGACAACTGTGGGGACTGTGACCCATCCCCGTGCTGCGGAGACTGACGGAACGGGCGCCCTGGAATGAGCACACAGTCCCGGCGCGGGGGCATGATCTGCCCAAGAACCACAGGGAACTTGACGGGACCGTGGCGTGGGCATGGTATGTTCCCTTGGAAGTTTGGGAGGCACAGCAGCGCCACATGAGTGACAGGCCTCACGCAACCATGGCACGGACGAAGTTGGGCGAGTCTTGGTGCACGGAGTGGACGGGGGGCACAGCGACGCCGCATGAGTGACATGGAGGCCTGACGAAACACCATGGCACGGACGACGCTGGGCGACTTGGTGTATTGTGTACCGATGTGGCGGTTGGCACATGACGCCAGAATGTGATTGCTTACTGCCATTAACAGGCACCTTCAGCCGGCAAGGGATGAATCCAGTTCACGGCCCCATGGAGGAAGGCAACTAGTTGGTTGACTTGCGTATGGGGTTACAGTATGGATTTCTTCGTTGGCTGATAGTTCACAAAGGAGTCCTCGGCCCCTCCGTTGGCAAGGGAGAACATGGGAGCGATACCCACGGTAGTTCCTATGATCGCAGCTGCCGAGGGGGGGAGCTTATGATGGTCACCGCCAAAGGGGCAGAGGCCTATGATGGTCCTCGCCAGAAGGGGGAGGGGAGGCGAGGCCGGTGTCCAACGTCTGGCCACTCGTGCTGCTGATGTCGGTGTTTCTGACGAGTCCTTAATTAAATGAGATGGAAAGAAAAGGATCCAAACAAGTGTGGGAACCTTCGGCCTGTGGGAACTTCCCGCAAGAAGATGGAGGCAGGAAGAAGGGATAAGTATGGGGCATGGAAAGCAGTAGGGGAGGAGGGTGGGGGGAAAAGGAAATGATGAGGAGGACGAGGAGGAGGAGGAGGAGGAGGAGGAGGAGGAGGAGGGTGGAGGACGAGGAAGGACCACAAGAAGGAGGGATGAAGACGTGGAGGGATAAGGATGGGGTAACTGTGGTGGGGAAGCGGGGAGGAGGATACAAAAGGGAGAAACATATATGGGTGAGGAGGAAAGACCCAGTGCATGTCGGAGACAACGAGGAGAGGTAGTCAGGGGGAGGGGGCAGTGTGAACGGTGGTCGTTCGGCCGACAACTCGGTGGTAACGAGCGCCCAGGCGCGTCGCCCCGTCGATGGGTGCGACGCGCCCCCTGGCGAGCGCCGTTTCGGTGGCAGGGCCCAGTGTGGCGCGGCGCCGCCTCGCGGCGCGCGGCGAGGGCAGCAGCGCCCGGGCACGACGTCCCTGGGCGCCACGCCACCGTCGCACCCGAAACACGCGCAACACAGCGAGCCTGGTGTGGGTGTTTAGTAGGGAGATGGCAAGCAGCAGCGGGCCTGCGCGCGCCCGCATCTGCGACCCCCTACGCCCGCGCAGCGGAGGCGCGCCCGCGCGCGGACGCGCCCCGCGCGGGCGCCTGGCAGACGAGCCGCGCACACTGTACCGGCAGGCCGCGCACCGCGCGCGTGCGCCTGCCGGCCGCGCCACGTCCCGCGGACCCCCACCACGAGAGTGCGCCCGCGAGCAGACGAGCTCGTGCGTCCACCGATCTGCACCAGCAGCAGCCGAACAAGACCACTAGATCAGGCAGAGCACCGCCAGCCAGCACCAGCATCCCAAGCGGCCAGGGCACGGACCACGCCGCTTCAGGCCTGATCCGGTCCGTGCGCATGTTCCCCCACGCCTTCTGCTTGCTCTGGTTCGTTCACGTGCTCTTCCTCAGTTCCTTTCCGCACCGGTCTGCGCGCTGCTTCGCCCACGCCTCCCATCTGCACCGATGCCCGAACTACTGCACCCACGCCTTCTGCTCAAGCACGAGGAGGGGCTGCGGCCTCGTGCGCATTGCCCGAAGGGGCACGGGTGCATCCACGTGATTGGCACCGGCACTGCCTTCTCCTGCGCTCCTCTTCCACCATGCTCCTCCTTTTCCTCTTCTCTCTCCACCTTCTCACATGCCTCCCTCCCCCATTGCATCTACACCTCAACGTCCTTCTTCGCCTCCTCTTTATCCAGGGGTCTACAGATGTCCCTGCAGCCCCCCAGTGGCCTACAGAGGCGTCCCTCCAGAGGCCTCCTTATCCTCTTTCTTATCCTCCCCTTCCTTCGCGTCTCCCTATCTTCCTCCTTGTTCTCCTCCTCGTCCTCCTCCTCCTTCCCTCCTTCCTTCTCTCCCTCCCTCCCTCCCTCCCTCCCCTCTCCCTCTTCAGGCGGTGGCAAGCTGAAGGCCTCCCTGGACCCCGTCATTCATGCCCTCCTCCTGGGCGCGGGGTCGCTGCGGCCCAGCGGCTTCTCCGGGTTCTTCGACCGACTCGCGGAGCGCACCGCGCGCATCCACCTTCGGCGGCCTTCTTCGGACGGGGCACGGGCGAGGAAAAATCCGTTCCAGAGCTTTTCCGAATGCTCTCAGAGCGTTCCCGAAGGCTTTGAGAAGGCTGGGGCGCCAGAGACATCCCTCAGAGCCGCTGAATCTCAGGAAGTCTCGATTTACCCTCGCCCGATTTTATTTTCGTCCTGGCTTCGTCCTACTTTTGAAAAGCCAGGTTTTTCTCAGGGGCCCTCTCGTGCTCAGGTCGTTTTTGGCAGGCCCCGGGCCCTTCTGAGAAGACCCCCGTCGCCCTCTTGGAAGGCCGTTTTTTCGTAACCCCCTCTGCTCACTGCCAGAGTATCTCTCTTTCGCCTGCCCTTCCCTGCACACGTCGCTTTCATCCTCGCTCTCGCACGCCCTCTTTCTGTAGCACCAACTCCGTTCCGCGCTCTCTCTCTCTCTCACTCTCTCTCTCTCTCTCTCTCTCTCTCTCCCTTCTCCTTTTTTGTTCGGGGGTGGACAGAACCCCCAGCAGTGACACGTCGCTTAGTGAATTGTCCGTTTTCGGCTCTCGAGAGGGCGCCGCGGCCGTTCTTTTCCATGCTTGCGTCCGCCAGGTTTGGGCCTCAGGTCGTTTTCACTAAACCACGTTCTACGAAAGGGCGGTCTGTCCATCCCCGATTTGTTCCCTGTCCGCGCGTGCGGGGGCTTCGGGAGGCAGGTGCGGTGCAGCAGGACCGTGGCCCCTTCCCCCCCCCCGCCCGCGAGCGGCGCGAGGGCTGCCGCCGTTGCGGTCACGACGGGGGGGCGCCGGCCCCCGGCGCTCTGCCAAGGGCGCGCTCCTCTCCCACCCCCTCCGGCCCACCCTTTGGACGCCCGAAGTGGGCACGGCAAGAATGGGCACAGTGCCCAACAACAAATGCTGCCCCAAACCCACAGCGGCCGCTGTTGGGCAGGCGGCCCTCTGTCTCAAGTGGACACAGGCCGCGGCGGCGTGGACAGCGAGTCCAGTTCAAGATGAACAGGAACTGCTGTTGGGCACTGTACCCATTCTTTCCGTACCCATGTCGGGCGTCCAAACACCCGGGCACGCGCTGTGCGGCAACGGGTGCGGCCTAGACTCCCGGTCGCCCTCTGGAGCCGGGACCTCGAGACTCCGCGCGCGCCCGCGCCTCCGAGCAGCGCGCTGCTCAGTGGCACGTCGCCCTGGGGAGTCCGTCGGCGTGCCACTCGAGCGCCCTCCCGTCCGCTGTGCTATCGATTTGGGCTCGGCCGCGAGCCCAGGGGGGAAGTGAGAGGGGGCAGGCCTTCTCTCAGAAGGCGGCGGGGCTTCTCGGAAGCCCTCGCGCCCTCTGAGAAGACACCCTGGTCTTCGGAGCAGGGCAAGATCACTTCTCAGAGGGCTGGGGGTCGGGTCCTCCGAGCCCTCGGACAAGGCCCGCCCCTCGTGCCTCCGTCGTCGGACGGGGCTACGAGGAGGAATCCGTTCCAGAGCGTTCCGCATCGCTCTCAGTGCGTTCCGGAACGCTCTGAGAAGGCCACGGCGCCTGAGGCATCCTCCAGAGTCGCCGGATCTTGGAGACTCTCGATCTATCCTCGCCCGGATTTATCCTGGTCCTGGCTTCGTCTTACGTCAACAGGGGCGCGCGCGCGTCTGCCTGCGCTCCCCCACGAGGTCCCTCCGCGCGCGCGCTTGCCCAGCACCCGAGCGTCGGGGCATCTGCCTTGGCGCCCCCTCTGCCCGCCCCACTCGCTCGGGGCAGTCCCCGCGAGCCCAGGCGCGCGCCCGAGTCGAGCAAGTCCTGGGCGCCGCCGCTGCAAAGGATGTTGGGTGCAGGCCGCTGCCGGGATCTTTGGCCTACAGCTCGGAACAAGCAGTGGCATGAACATAACAATTCGGAGGTCCGCGCGGATTTCTTGGATCGGCGTTGGAGCGCCCTGGCGGTGCCTCTGGCGCCGCTCCTGGTGCGCACCCCGCGCCAGGGAGGGGTGTCCAGCGCCGATCCGAGAAATACGCGCAGATCTCAGAGTCTTAATGCTTATGGCATCGATCAGTTCTCTATTAGCGTGTCGCGCCGCTGGTTCTGGCCCACCACGCTTCGGCGCGACGCGCTATCCACATCCAAGTCCCCAGGCGTCAGCGTCGCGAGACTTTCCGAGCCTCCCGCCCCGCGGAGCGAAGAGATACACTATCCGCGCAGGACGTAGCGTGTCGCTGGGGCCGCAGCCGTGACACGCTAAGCTAAACATCTCGACCGTATCGTGCCCACCAGGGGACATGCAGGGAATTCGTGCAGAATTCAGACAGTGCGACACCTGTTCGTGAAGTGAGGCGGAGTTCAAGCCCGAGCGTGAGCATGCAATCTTGCCCACCACTCTCACCTTCTATCGAAGACGCCTACTGCGAATCACCGCCGCCCCCTGCCGGTTGGAATCGCCAATTTGGGGGCTTCTCGGGGGCCTCTTTGGCAGTCTTCGGGCATTCCTGGCCTGTCTGACGCCGTCGGAAGCCGTCTTGGGGGTCTCTCTGGGCCGACTTGGGGCCCTCTTGGGGTGCTCCAGGGCCATCTTGGAGGCCATCTTTGGCTTCTTGGAGGCCTCTTGGGCCGTCTTGGGGGCCTCTTGGGGCCATCTTCGTGGCCTCTTGGGCCGTTCTGGGGCCATTTTGGAAGGCCTCGTGGGCGATCTTCGGGCGATCTTTTGGGGCTCGTGGGCCGTCTCGAGCCGTCGGAGGACCGAAGCGAAGCAAGTGCCAACATCCTTCAAAACCGAAGGCAAATCAATGACTTGGGCCTCTTCGGGCCTTCCTGGAAGCCCTCTTTGGGGCCTCTGAAGCCGTCTTGGAGACCTCTTGGGGGCCTCTTGGGCCGTCTTCGGCCATCTTCGAGCCATCTTGGGCCGTCTTGATGGCCTCCTGGCCCGTCGGACGCCGTCGGAAGCCGTCTTGAGGACCTCTGGGCCGACTTGGGGCCCTCTTGGGCGTCTTGGAGGCATCTTGGGCCGTCTTGGGGCCCTCTTGGGACCGTCTTGGGGGCCTCTTGGGCAGTTTGGGGGCCCTCTTGGAAGGCCGCGTGGGCGATGTTGGGGCGATCTTTGGGGGCTCGTGGGCCGTCTCGGGCCGTCGGAGGACCGAAGCGAAGCAAATGCCAAAATCCTTCAAAAATCTTAGGACTATCAATGAGTTTGGTCTCTTCGGGCCTTCCTGGAGGACCTCTTGGGGGCCTCTTGGGCTGTCTTGGGCCATCTTGGAGCCATCTTGGGCACGTTGGTGGCCTCCTTGCCCTCGGAAGCCGTACTCTCTGGGCCGACTTGGGGCCCTCGTGGGGTGCTCCAGGGCCGTCTTGGAGGCCATCTTGGGCGTCTTGGAGGCCTCTTGAGCCGTCTTGGGGCCCCCTTGGGGCCGTTTTCGGGGCCTCTTGGGCCGTTCTGGGGCCATCCTGGAGGCCTCTTGTGCGATCTTTGGGAGGCATCTTGGAAGCCATCTTGGGCAATCTTGGCGGTCTTGACAGGCATCTTGAGCCGTCTTGGTATTTCTTTGGTGAGAATTGCGCCTTGTTGGTTCTTTCGGGTGGCCGGCGGGACGGGCCGAAGCCCCAGGGAGAGTTCTTTCCAAAAAGAATCAAAACTAAGAGCAATTGGATTTAGCACGCCGGGCACCCCTGTGGCAAGCCAACAGGGGGCGGCGGATCGAAGACGCCTGCGGCGAATCACTGCCGCCCCCTGCCCCTGTGGAAGCGCCTCTGTGGCCGACAGCTCGGCCAGAGCTTGGCCAAGCTATCGGGCCAGTTGTTGCCCGAGTCGGTTTGGAAAGACTTCGGGGAACGCATGGGGGAGCAAGAAGATGAGGAGGGGGAGGATGAGGAAAAAAGAGGATGAGGAGGAGGAGGAGGAGGAAAGGGAGGAGGAGGAGGAGGAGGAGGAGGAGGAGGAGGAGGAGGCCTCTTGGGGCACTCTTGGGGCCTCCTGGAAGCTTCCTGAGGGCCTCTTGGAGGGTTTGGGGGGGCCTCTTGGACCGTCTTGAGGCCCTCGTGGGGCCGTCTTCGGAGTCTCTTGGGCCGTCATGGGGCCATCTTGGAGACCTCTTGGGCGATCTTGGGGGCTTCTTGCGCCGTCTTGAGCCGTCGGAATCCCGAGAAGAAGCAAATGCCAAAATCTGTCAAAAATCGTTGGAAAATCAATGAATTTGGCCTCGTCGTGCCCTCCTGGAAGACCTCCTGGATGCCTTCGGGGCCGTCTTGGAGGCCTCTTGGGGGCCTCTTGGGCCGTCTTGGGCCATCTTGAGGCCATCTTAGGCCGTCTTGGGTGCATCTTGGGCCGTCTTGGAGGCATCTTGGGGCCATCTTAGCCGTCTTGGAGGCCATTTTGGCAGTGCCGTCTTGGGGGCCTCTTGGGCCGTCATGGGACCATCTTGGAGGCCTCGTGGGCGATATTGGGGGCCTCTTGGGCCGTCTTGAGCCGGCGGAAGGCCGAAAAGAAGCAAATGCCAACGTCTTTCAAAAGCCTCAGACAAATCTATGATTTTGGCATCTTCGGCCCCTTCTGGAGGACCTCTTGGAGGCGTCTTGGGGGGCTCTTGGGGGCCTCTTGGGCCGTCTTGAGCCATCTTGAGGCTATCTTAGGCCGTCTTGGAGGCATCTTGGGCCGTCTTGGGGGCATCTTGGGGTCATCTGAGCCGTCTTGGAGGCCATGTTGGCCGTCTTGGAGGCGTCTTTGGAGGCCATCTTGGGCCGTCATGGAGCCGTCTGGAGCAGGAAAACCTTTGGCAACTTGATCCGGGCAAACCAGGCAATCTTTCCGGGTGGCCGGCGGGACGGGCCGAAGCCCCAGGGGGAGTTCTTTTGGAAAAAAAGCTCAAATCAAATCCGAGAGGATCTAGCACGCCAGGCACCCGTGCGATGAATCGACAAGGGGGTAGCGGATCGAATGGCCTTCGGCCCATCCCGCCACCGTGCCTGTCTCAGGGATGATTCTTCGGGTCTCTTCGGGGCGCTCTCGGGGGCCTTTGGGGGGGGCCTTTGGGGGGCCTCTTCGCGGCCTCTTGGGGGCCTCTTGGGGCCTCTTGGGGCCTCCTGGGCCCTCGGAGCCGAAGGCCCGAGATGTCCGTTCGGGTCACTCATCTATTTGGGCCCCTCTTGGAGCGGTCATTGGGTCCTCTTCGGCCGTCTTGGTGGACCGCTTGGGCCGCCTTGGAGCCCTCTTGGGCCGTTTTGGGGCCCTCTTAGAGGCCTCTTAGGCTGTCATGGGGCGATCTTGGGGGCCTCCTGGGCTGTCTTGGAGTATCGGGATCACAAGCTTATGGAATATCAGTGACTTTTGCTTCTGGGTCCATGAATTTTGCCTCTGGGGGCTCTCTTGGGAGGCCTCTTGGAGACCCCTCGGGGCGTCTTGGAGGCTTCTTGGGTCGTCTTGGCGGCATTTTGGGCGTCGTGGTGCGGTCTTTGGGCGTCTCGGGGCCCTCTTGGGCTCTCTTGGGGCTCTTCTGGTCCGTCCCGGGGCCCTCCTGGGCCCCAACAAGTCACGCGGGGAGATGCCGGGAACCCCAGGGGACACGCGGCGAGCCCGAGAAGTTCTGGCAACGCCCATTCCGTGCCGCAGGGCACGGTGGCGGATATTTGCCGCATCGCCAATGAAGTGGCCGTGGAGTAAGGTGGATCGCCCCTCACGCTTAAGCAGCAGCTTGATGCAGTGAGAGCTGCACAGGTTGAATTGCCCAGCGAATGCTTTCTGCTTCCTCCGCCTGGCGCTGCTCGGCCCTGCAGGTGACTAAAACCAGCAGCTCGGCATTGAGTATCGTGAGACGTCGGACCCATCATGGTACTGGCGCTGCTCCTCTTCCTCCTCCTCCTCCTCCTCCTCCCCCTCCTCCTCCTCCTCCTCCTCCTCCTCCTCCTTCTCCTCCTCCTCCTCTTTCTC
>CAUYUJ010017960.1:25000-245000 GCA_963575745.1 Prorocentrum cordatum | reverse complement strand
CGAGGAGAGGCCTCGAATCACATGCGACCCCTAGTCCCCGGACGCCCCGAACCCCTAAGACTGTTTTAACTTAGATTCTGGCAAGTGTGCTTGCATGGAGGCGGAATGGGCGGGGGGCGACGAGGCGGCGAGACCAATGACTAAGTCTTACAAGCGGCATGATCAAGAAGCAGAAGGCAGCCGACTACAGCAAATACCCTGCAAGTAATTCGCAGTATGCGCCCAAACCAATGCCGAGGTGTGAATGAGAACTAAGCTGAAATGAAGTAGACCGAACTCGCGCAGAAAGCCTAAGCATGTGCACAAACGTGCGGCGCCACATCCACATCACGAGCCGAAAACGCCCACCCCACAGACAGCCTCGCTCCATACCCCCACCGCCAATTGGTAACATATGTACCTCTTGCCTTGACCGGTGCACAGTGCCCAAAACCACGACCGTGAAAAGCATGAAACTAAGCTGAGATGGAATGACAGCCGCGCCCCGCCTCCACGGTACCGATATGAAACTCATCTCCCCCTGCGTTGACTCAAACGCCAGGATAGGTGTGACGAAACTTGACAAAAGGATACACACAATCGTGACACATTCACGATACGTTGAACGAGCCATCCTCAAGTACCCTAGAACGATGTAGATCGCGCGCGAAATTTGCCAACCCAAGCAGTAGCAATGAAACTGGCACACACCAAAAGATGCTCCCAAGAAGTGTATATAGGAATCCGCCTTTCAACCCTTGGCGGCGAGCCATTGAGCACCAGGGCGCACCCCTGGCTCGCCGACCGCCAAGGAGAGCAAAGTACCCACTAGCAATTCCCAGTTTGCGATATTGACCAAAAGCGCCAGATGCAACCATTGAACGCGAAACAATGACATGTATTGAAGCACCTGTCTCTCAACCCCTGGCGGTGAGCAAAAAGGGCGAGCCCCTAGCTCTCCGACCACCAGAGAGTACAAAATACCCACCAACAAATCACTGTATGCGAAGGCGACCCCCTCTGAAGCCACAGCACAATGCCAAACGCTGAAACGACACCCTCGAAAATGTTCGCACTGTCCCAAGCCCAGTAACGTACACACCAAGAAGTACATACCGATTGAACAGAACAGGAAACGCTGGAGTACACAGCCTGCAGCCCCGATGACAGGCAGGATATGGTGCACCAGAATGAAGAAGAGACCATAGAGCGAACGAAATATCGTGGCAGGCGACCTCGCGGGCCTGGGGGGCCCAGGTGTGCGGGCAAATAAACGATTACGGATGCCGCGCTGTTGAGCCACCTGAAGGGGCGGGGGGGGCGTGGCGAGGCCTAGAAGGAATTCTGGAGTTTCGGTACGTCGGGACTCACATGCACGTCCTTTGGGCGCTGCATCGCTTGTAAAGCCAGTGGAGGGGGTGGGGGGGGCGGGAACCTGGTGGCTGTGAACCCGCGGAGCCTGGGGAACCCCCAGACAACGGGCAACGTAACAATAGGAGGCTCCGGGGCCAGGGAACTCGAGGAACAACAGGAGGCACCAACAGTTAAGCAAGTTAGAATCCCTTTAGGCAAGCCTCACTGGGGATCGCACGTGCTTGGATGGAACATCACACGTCTTTTATGGCTACCAGTTGCCATGGAACAGCACGTGCTCTTTTATGGCAGCTGGTATCCATCAAACGCGAGTGATGCTTTGCTTCGAGGGCCGTGCCTGGCGCGCGCGGGGCGGGGCGCGGCTCGGCGAGGGGGGCCCGCGGCATGCGGCACGGGTGCCTGGTGGGCCTCCTCGCCGCGGCGGCGGCCGCCCTCTGCCATTGTTGGGGCGCGCCGCGCCGCGCCGCCCTCGCGCCGGGCCTGGCGCGGCGCGGCGGCGCGCGGGGCGGTGGCCTGGCGTGGCGGCAGGGGCTACCCGCCGGAAGTGACGAGCCAACCAACGCACACCCAGGGCCCGCACCCAGGCAGTCGGACCGAGGCAGAAGGTCGAGGTCGGCTCGGGGGGGGTGTTCTCGAGGTTCTCGCACGCTTTTTGTTTGGGCTCGCGGCGGCGTTCCGGCCTCGGGGGCGCTCTCCAGCAGCTGCGCCTCGCCGAGGGCGTTCTTGGGGGTGCCAGAGCCGTCCCGAGCGGCCGCCTGAGAGCCGAGTGAGGGCCCGAACGCCACGGGGCACGAGGCCGTCGGACTGAGGTACAAGATCGAGGTCGGCTCGGGGAGGGTACCTCAGTGCTCTTCGTGTCTGTCGGACGTCTTTTGGTGCCCCCTGGGAGGGTGCCCCTGGCTGTTCTGTGCGCTCTGGCCGGCGGAGGGCCGCATGCTGTTCGAGGGATGTTGTTCTGGCCCAGGTCCGACTGCACGGGGCGTTAGGGGCCTCGCCGTCGAGCGCTTCGAAGGATTTGCCATCGCCTCCTCGGCGGAAGGCGGCAGGGAGGTCGGCGGGCGGCGGCAGGGAATGAAGCGAGGGGGGCTCCGCTGGCGGAGGGCCAGCGGAAGCCGGCGGAGGCAAAAGTCGCCGCGCCCGCTGTCCGTTTCAGGGCCTCGTAGCGGATTGGAAACGCGCCGCGTCGTTTTCACGGTTGTGCTGGTGCCCCCGCTAAACTTCCGAGGCAAAGGGAGTCGCGTCAAAAGGAGGCGAAAGTCGACTTGGCAGGAGGTGGCAGCATTTTGGTCTTCAAGGTCTCCAGGATCCGCCATGAAGCCATACGGGGGGTCGGGGGGAGGAGGGCTGGCTCTGGCGGAAGCCGGCGGAGGCGAAAGGCGACTTGGCAGGAGGTGGCAGCATTTTTGGTGTGACTTGGCAGGAGGTGGCAGCATTTTTGGTGTTCAAGGTCTCCAGGATCCGCCATGAAGCCATACGGGGGGTCGGGGGGAGGAGGGCTGGCTCCGGCGGAAGCCGGCGGAGGCGAAAGGCGACTTGGCAGGAGGTGGCAGCATTTTTGGTGCTCAAAGGTCTCCAGGATCCGCCATGAAGCCATACGGGGGGTCGGGGGGATGAGGACTGGCTAGGGGTATGGGCGCGGGCCGTCGGATCCCGAGGGAGATTCCCGTTCGAGCGGGGGGCCCGCGTCTCGCAACACGCACCGTGTGCGTGTGTGTGTGGTTCGCTCGTCATGAAACATATCCGTATCCCTATGATTGGTACCGCCTCACCTCGATGCCGACCCTACGGATTCCTTCAGTTTCTCGAGGCCAGCCACGCGCAGAGGGGGGTAGGGGGAGGTGGGAAGGCTTCTCAGAAGCACCCCTGCTTCTTAGAAGGCGCGGGCCTAGTCTGTAGATGCAGGGCTGGCGCCTTCTAAGCAGCAGCCTCCATCTGAGAAGCCTTCCCCCCTCCCGCTACACCCTCGTGCGCGCCGCCAACGAGCTCCGGGCCGCTTCCAGGGGCCCGTCTGAGGCAGTTCGTCGTCGAGGGTGGGAGCCTCGCGGGAGGCCCCGAGAGCCTCGACAGGCTTCGGAAGGCCTCCAGGCGCCTCGAGGACGAAGGCCACGAGCCTCGAGCCCCCGTCGGGGAGCCTCGAGGAGAGGCCTCGCACCACAGGCGACGTCCAGTGTTGCTCCACACGCAGTCCCCGGGAACCCCGAGCCCTGAGCCTCCTGGTGCGCGCCGCCGGTTCTCGAGGGCACATTCCTCGGGGGCGGCAAAGAGGGGGGTGATGCGCAGGGGGGGGGGTTGCACCCCCCCTCTTGGACACCCCCCTCTTGGCCGCTCCCGATTCCTAAGGCTGGCATCGCCGTAAGGCGTGCCAAAAATGCAGGGATGGGGGTACGCTCGAGGCCGGTTCGGGGCGGTCGCCCCTGGCGCACCCTGACGCGGCGGCGCGCTGCGCCGGTGCGCGGGGGGAGTCTTCGGGGGCAGCACGACGGGAGAGGGGAGGCGTAGGGCCCGAGGACAGTGCCCCCGCACAGGGAGGAGGAGCAGCTTACCAGTGGCCCTTTGCATCCTCCCCCCTTCGGCCCATCCTTGGCCGCTTTCGCTGGCCGCGCCCCGCTCGCAAGGCGTCGACGTGGCTATGCAGGGCCCTTGCATCCTTGTCGTGCGTCCTCAATATATACGGTGGACTGTGCGGCGGAATTCGGCTTTGCCGACTCTCCTGGACGAGCGCGTCCTGGATTTTGACGGTCCAGTTCTCCTGGATGTTTGAAGCGTGAGCTCGCGTCAAGTTTCAGGCTGGGTCTCGTCCTTTCCGGGACGGCCCTGTCAGCCCAGTCCGAGTCCCCCGAACCCGAGCCTTACGTCTCCCCGAAAGGAGGCGGGGGGGGGGGGCGAACGACTTCGAGGCTCCGGATCTTCGGACGGCTCCGCTTCCTCACCGAGAGCGTTCTCGGGGTGGCCCGGCTCGTGCCGATCGGCCGCCCGAGAGCCGAGCTGTGGCCGGGAGGCCGACGGCAGGGAGGTACACTCGGGCCCCTGAAGAAGGAACCCTTTTTCGTTGGGGAGGGGCTCCGTGTTCCTTGATTGCCTCACAGTTTGCCTTGGGTTTTCTTTAGGTCTTCGATATGAGATCGAAGTTTAACTTATGGGGGAAGAGGGGCCTCGTTTCTTGTTTAGGGTTCCTTAGGTCAACGCCCCGACTGTATGGGCTCGGGGAGGGCTGCATCGGTGGCGCGCCGCCGTGAGGAGCCCGTCGGCGTGTCGGTGCCTCGTTCTTTTGTGCGAGGGCATGCGTGCTTCTCCAGAAGTGGCGCGCTGGTGTGTTGCCCCCCCCCCCCCCGCGGCTGCGTGTCATTGGTTCTGGTCTTGCTCCCCCCCCCAGGTGTCCGCAGACCCGTGCACGTTGCTGGGCTTGCCGCCGGGCACGCGGGACGAGTCGGAGGTGCTCGGAATGTGCGTTTGTTCTTTTCTTTTTTGGAACGTAACGCCCGTTACCCCTCCTTCTCCCAACGTAACGGAAACGGTCGTACGTGTGGGGCGGGGCGCAGGCATGCTGTGCTGCTCAGAAGCGCGTTGTGGTCCTCGCAGGCAATTGTTACACTTGATGGTTGATTAGTGGTGCTTGCAGACGCACTGCATTGCTCGCTGGGTATTGCGGCCCTTGCTCCACCCCAACCAGGCGTTACCGTTACCCGCAGTCGTCCAACCTTTCCCCCCAGTGCGCCCGTTAACAGGAATAATGTAAAATTTCTTCTGCGGGGGGCAGAGAGCCAGACTTCGGGCGGACCAGGTTTTTATGATCCTGATGTTTTCCATCGTTTTCTGCATCGGGGGGCTTTTACTCGGGCCCTGGAGAATTAAACAAACGGAGCTGGGACGAAGCACTGCCCCCCCAGGGAGGGGATCGAGACCTCCGTGCCCATGGATAGAAGCAACGTCACTCCACATGGGGGGGCCTCCAGTGAGGCGGTTTGCCTTCACGGGGGCTCGGTGAATGCCAGGCGGCTTGGCGCACGTGAGCCACTGAGCAGTGCGCTTTGTCCTCCTCCCTCTTATCCTCCGCTCACAGCGGGAATCCTGCCTGGCCAGCCCCGTTCGTCGTCGGGTCGGAGGGCGAGCTGCTGCAGTGGCCCAGGAAGTATCCTCCTCGTTCTTCTCCGGCTTGCCGCGTCGCCCCCTTCTCCCCCAGGCTGCCATTCCCCGTTTAAAATGGCACGAACATTCTGCCGCCTTCGCGTACGCGAAGGTCGTTGAAAGTATGTATTCCTGGATTCCCAGATCCCAATCTACTTCAGGCGCCGTCCTACGTCAAGCAACGACAGGCGGTGAGGGGGTGGGATCGCAGTGGAACGGAGAGCCCCCCACGGGGAAGTCGGTCTCGGTGTCGTGTTCGTGTCGTGCGTGCGGGCGAGAGGCGAAGCTGCGTGGGCGCGCGGGAGGGATGATGCCGCCGTGGCTAGGGGCTGGAGCCGGTTGTCCGGCCCCCCCCCCCTCCCGTGCGCGCGGTGGCTGGGGTGCCCGACGGTGGCGTGGCGGTGTCCCGCCGGTGTCCCGTCGGTGGCGGGGCGGTGTCCCCGTCGGTGGCGCGGCGGTGTCCCGTCGGTTGCGGGGGTGTCTCGTCGGTGGCGCGGCGGTGAGATCGATAGTGAGATCGATAGAAGATCGATTGTGAGATCTGTTGCGAAATTGATTGTAAGGTCTGTCGGGAGATATGTCGTGAGATCTGTTGTGAGATCGATTGTGAGATCTGTTGTGAGATCTATGGCGAGATCGCTCGCGAACGTTATCGTGGGATCGACAGTGTGGTCGATACTTAGATCGATTTTGAGATCGATTGTGGGACCGACAGTGAGATCGATGGTGGGATCGATTGTGAGATCGGTAGTGAGACCGATAGTGAGACCTGTTGTGATATCGATAGTGAGTTCGATTGTCGGATCGACAGTGAGCTCGATTGTCAGATCTATGGTGAGATCGATGTGGATATAGATAGTGAGATCTGTTGTGAGATCGATCGTGAGATCGCTTGCGAGATCGATAGTGAGTTCGGAATGTGAGATCGATCGACAGATCAATAGTCAGATCGATTGTGATATCGATCGTGGGATCTGATGTGAGATCGATAGTGAGACCTGCTGTGCTATCGATCGTGAAATCTGCGGTGGGATCGATGGTCAGTTTTCTCGTGATATCTCGAGTGGGATCGACAGTGAGATCGATACCTGTATCGATTGTGAGATCGATTGTGATGCCGATTCTGAGACCGATAGTGAGACCGATGATGAGATCGAATGTGAGATCGATTGTGAGACCGATAGTTGGAATTGTTGTGCGATCGACAGTTAGTCCGAATGTGAGATCGATAGTGAGATCAATTTCCAGGTCGATGGTGAGAGCGATAGTGAGATCTGTTGTGACATTGTAAAATCGAGCGTGAAATCGATTACGAGATTGATCGGGAGATCTGTTATGCGATCAATAGTGAGATCGATAGTGGGATCGGTTTTGAGATAGAGAGTTTGATCGACGTGAGATCGGTGGAACGAGACGTTGGTTCCCCCTCCCCCCCGAACCTCCGCATCACCCGAAGGGTGGTCGCATAGGTATGCCTTTGCTGCGCCTTGTGATTCTCTGGGAAGGCCCGAATTCCATCTGCTCCCTCCGCCTCCCTGCTCCACGCTTCCTCACCGGCCTCTTCCGACCTACGTGTGTGGTTGGCCACCCGGCTGCTGCTTTTGTGAGCTGGCCCGACCGGCTCGCGCTGCGCCCAGCAGCTAAGTAGGTTTGCCCGTCGGCCCGGACACCCTGTTCGCCGTCTGCGCTCTTCGCTGGTGGCCGCGGCCAAAAAAAAGCGTGGCTGGCCACGGCAGGCCGAGCCTGCGGGCTCTGACCTCCGGCGCTCCCTCGCGGGCTCCTCCTCCTCCTCCTCCTCCTCCTCCTCCTCCTCCTCCTCCTCCTCCTCCTCCCTCCGGGGGGAGGTGCCCCGCCCTCGTGCGCGCGGCCGGGCGCAGCTCGGAGCACTGGCGGGGGCAAGGCCCTGGACGCCGGGCGGCGCCGGCGTGCGAGCGGAGGTGGGCCGCCAGAGGCCCCGAGCGAGGGTGCGGACGGCACTCGGGTGGCCTCCGCCCCCCCGTCTCTGCCCGTGCACCGCCTCGAGGGAGAGAAAAGACAGCCTGGGCCTCACAGTCGGGGCCCTGAAGAAGGAACCCCTTTTCGTTGGGGAGGGGCTCGGTGTTCCTCGATTGTTGCGCCATGTGCCTCAGGTTCCCCTAAGGTTTTCCATAGGAGATCGAAGTTCAACTCTTGGGAAGAAGGGGCCTCGTTCCTTATTCAGGGTTCCTTAGGGCAACGCCCCGACTGTACCCCAGCAGAGCACCCCGAAAACAGCAAGGGCGAGGCGGCCGGTCGAGGAGTCGGAGGTCGAGGCACGGCCATGTGCAGCCGAGTCAGGCTTGCAAAGGATCGTGGCCGTCCAGACCAAACAGATTGCCATCATTGCGGCGACAGCGCGGTGGGGGAAGGAAGCGTGAGGACATCTTAGGCGACGCGACTGCGGGACGGGGTGGTCCAGGGCTCCCCGTCTCCCCATGTGGGATTATTTACCCCCACGTCCTAGGCGGGGACTTTGTTCTCTCTGCACACCCCCTGCGTAGGAGAGAGATAGAGAGAGGATGATAACCTCCTCAATCACTGTCATCATGAAGCAGGACCACCATCACCACTATCTCCATCCCACCATGACCGTCCACCACCATTGTTTGTGACCATCCACCCTCATCACCACTATCACAATCCGATCGTGACCATCCACCATCACCAGCTTCACTATCACATCTTCATCGTCATCATCATCATCAGCATCATCATCATCATCATCATCATCACCACCATCATCATCATCACCACCACCACCATCATCATCATCATCATCATCATCATCACTAGCACCATCCCATCAGGACCATCCACCTTCCATCACCACCATCACTATCGCCACGCCATGATAACCATCCACCGTCGTGACCTCGTCCGTGTGCGAGTTGCCAGGAAGTCTCGAGCAGGAGCCCCCTCCGTATATGGCGGGAAATGATGTTGGTCACCCGAGGTTGCCTTCGGAATCTCATTAAAAAAAACACAGCCTTGGTGACACCTGGGAGTCTGATTCCTGAGGACGTCTCGAGCGGGAGCCTTGTCGGTGAGTGAGTTGCGAGGACGCCTCGGGCGGGAGCCCCCTCCATGTGGGGCGCGCAGATCACGTTGGTATTCCGAGGCGGCCATCGGAGTACCATGCAAAAGCTTACGTTTGGAGACGCCCGGGAGCCTGAACTCTACGAGGACGTCTTGAGCGGGAGCCTCGCTCCTGAGCAAAGAGAAGGGGTGCCTCGGGCGTGAGCCTCGTCTGTGAGGGTGAACCGCAAGGACGTCTCGAACGGGAGCCCCTCCTTACGGCCCCCCCCTCCTCACGCTGGAAGTCCGAGGTGGCCACTGGGCTACCACGAAAAAACGAGTTTGGCGATACCTGGGAACCCAAATCCCGAGGAAGTTTCGAGCGGGAGTTTCGTTCCTGAGAAAACCGAAGGATATCTCAGGCGGGAGCCTCGTCTGTGAGTGACTTGCGGGGAAGTCTCCAGCGGGAGCCCCCTCCCTATGGGGTCCCCACCTCACGTTGGTGATCCGAGGCGGCCACCTGGACACTGGGAGCCTGATCCCGAGGAGGTCTCGAGTGGGCGCCCCCCTCCTGAGCACCTTGAGGGGATGTCTCGGGCGCTCGCCTGTCAGTGAATCGCGAGGATGTCTCGAGCGGGAGCCCCTCCCTACGTGCCCCCCCGCTTCGTGGTCTTAATCCGGGGCGGCCATCGGGGTTCCTCGTAAAAAGCGTAGTTTTGGTGACACCTGGGAGTTGGAATCTCCAGAGAATCTCGAGGCAGCCTCGTTCCTTTGTCAGGCGTCCTTTGTAGTCCGAGGCGGCACTCCTCAATCAAGATTGTAAGCGTTGGCAAGGACCAGCAGATACCAGACAGGAAGAGAGCCTCCGTACTCAAAAGGACGATGAAAAGGAGTACTTCTAGATTCGTTTGGAAGATTCTCATGTGGGGTCCTACTGTCCGAGTATCGACGCCTCCCTAGCGAAACCACATTAGGGAATAGTAACTTGTCGGCGGTCCGCGCGGATCTGTTGGATTTGCGCGGGGCCCCCCTGGCGGCGCTCCTGGCGCGGCCCCAGGCGCAGGATCCGCGCGCCAGGGAGAGGGAGTTCCAGCGCAGATCCGCGAATTTCGCGCGGACCTCTGACAGATCATGTGTATGTTGTGTTCTCTTCCCCTACCGTCTGGTGCAAGGCCCCGCCCGACCTGGCCTGGTGGACTTCAGGAGGTGTTCGGGGATCGGTCATGGTCGGAGCTGGGACCTGCGGCTGCGGCTAGGGCGGCGGCTTTCGGTGAAGGGGGGAGGGGCCTCCTGCCTGCTGGCAGGCCTTCTCGGAAGCCTCGCGTCTGTTTTCATCAGGAGGGAATCAATCACAGACACTATACTGCTCGTCTGTCCCCGGGCTGTGGGAAGTGGCGGGAGAGAAGGCGAACCTCGAGGTGTGGGGGAGGCCGGGCCTTCTGTGTGCACTTGCTTGTGCGCCCCTGGCCCCCCTCTGCAGCCCCCTACAAGCCGATGTTCGAAGAAACATTTTTCATAGTCAAAACAGATTCAAAAATAGTCAAAGCATCGGAGGTGAGGGGGTGTGATCGAAGTGGAACGGAGAGAGCCCCCCTACCGGGAAATCGGTTTCGGTTTTGTGTTCGTGCGTGCCGTGCGTGCGGGCGACACAACGCTGCGTGGGCGGGCGAGAAGAAAGTCTCCTCCGGCTGAGGCGCGGCTGGACCAAATGATTCCTTTCTGGGAGCCGGTGGCCCGCCTCCGGCTGAGGCGCGCCCGGACCAAATGATTCCTTTCCGGGGGCCGGTGGCGGCCCGCGGTGTCCCGCCGGTGTTCCGCCGGTGTCCCGTCGGGGTCCCCATGATAATGATGATGCTGATGTCGATGATGTTGATGCTAATGATGATGATGATGATGATGATGATGATGATGATGATGATGATGATGATGATGATGATGATGATGATGATGGTGATGGTGATGGTGACGGTGGTGATGATGATGGTGTCCCGATGATGAGGATGATGTTGCGATGTTGATGACGAGGATGACGATGGTGATGGTGGTGATGATCATGGTGTCCCGATGATGATGATGATGATGATGATGATGATGATGATGATGATGATGATGATAAGGATGAGGATGATGATGATGATGATGATGATGATGATGATGATGATGTTGCTGATGATGGTGTCCCGATGATGCTGATGATGATGATGATGATGGTGCTGATGCTGATGATGATGAGATGATGATGAAATGATGAGGATGATGGTGATGGTGCCCCGATGATGAATATGATGAGGTTGATGATGCTGTTGATGATCATGGTGATGATGGTGTCCCGATGATGATGTTGATGATGATGATGATTGTGCTCAGATGTTGATGATGCTGGTGATAAGGATCAGGATGAGGCGGTGATGATGATTTCGATGCTGCTGGCCCGATGATGGTGATGATGATGATGCTGATGATGATGATGATGATGATGATGATGATGGTGATGATGATCATGATGATGGTGTCCCGATGATGAGGATGATGGTGGTGCTGATGACGGTGACGATGATAATGGTGTCCCCATGATGATGTTGATGATGCTAGTTTGCTGATGATGATGGTGTCCCGGCGTTGATGATGATGTTGATGATGATGCTCATGCTGATGGGATGATGATGAAGATGGTGGTGGTGTTCCGATGATCATGATGGTGCCCCGATGATGATGATGTGGGTGATGATGATGGTGACGATGATGGTGTCCCGATGATGATGGTGATGGCGATTTTGATGACGATGGCGACGAGGTGATGATGATGGTGTCCCGACGACGATGATGATGATGCTGATGATGATGATGATGATGATGATGATGATGATGCCATTGATGACGTTGATGATGGTGATGCTGAGGATGATGACGTTTATTCTGAGATCGATTGTGGTATCGATGGTGATATCGATAGTGAGGCCGGATGTGATATCGATTGTGTTATCGATAGTGAGATCGATCGTGAGATCTATTGTGAGATACATAGCCAGATTGATAGTGGGATCGATCGATTGAAATAGATCGAGTGAAATCGATTGTGAGATCGATCGAGTGAGATCGATCGATCGAGACCGATAGTGAGATCGATAGTGACATCGATAGTGAGACCGATCGAGTGAGACGTTGGTTCCTCCCCCCCCGAACCTCCTTATCACCCGAAGGGTGGTCATATAGGTACCAAAAGGAGTCCCCTGGTTACGTTTAAACAATTTATGAGTTCCTATACGACCACCCTTCGGGTGATTAGGAGGTTGTGGGAGGGGGGGAGGGGGGGGGAGCCAACATCTGACTCAATCGATCACGCTATCGATCTCACTCAACGGGACACCATGGGACACCACGGGACACTTGTCGATCTCATTATTGATCTCACTATCGATCTCATTCAACGGGACACCACGGGCCACCATGGGACACCACGGGACACCGCGGGACACGTCTCGATCTCACTATCGATCTCATTTTGTGCAACACCACGGGACACTTCGGGGCACCACATCGATCTCAGTTTTATCGATCCAATCATCGATATCACTATCGAGCTCACTACCGATCTCGCTATCGGTCTCACTCAACGGGGCACCATAGGACACCACGGGACACCACGGGACACCTGTCGATCTCACAATCGATCTCACTATCGATCTCACTTCTAGGGAAACCACGGGACACCACGGGGCACTACATCGATCTCAGGTGTCGATCTCACTATCGATTTCATTCAACGGGACACCACGGGACACCACGGGACACTTGTCGATCTCATTATCGGTCTCACTATCGATCTCACTTTCTGGGGCACCACGGGACACCTCGGAGCACCACATCGACCTCATACTCGATCTCAGTATCGATCTCATTATAGATTTCACTATCGATCTCACTCAACGGGACACCACGGGACACCACGGGACACTTGTCGATCTCAGTATCGGGCTCACTATTGATCTCACTTTTTGGGGCACCACGGGACACCTCGGGGCACCACATCGATCTCAGTATCGATCTCACTATCGATCTCACGATCGTTCTCACTTAACTGGACACCACGGGACACCACAGGACACCACGGGACACCACGGGACACCGCGGGACACCGCGAGCCAACGCTGGACGGACGGACGGACGGGCGGGCGGGGGAGGATCATTTGTCTTGATTTCGCCCTTGCAACGGCGGACACCACGGGACACCACGGGACACCGCGGGACACCGCGGGCAACCGCCAGACGGGCGGGAGGGGGAGAATCATTTGTCTTGAATTTCGCCCTAGCAGCGGCGGACACCACGGGACACCACGGAACACCACGGGACACCGCGGGCCACCGCCGGACGGGCGGGAGGGGCATACTCATTTGTCTTGACTTCGCCCTAGCAACGGCGGGTTCATTCTTCTCGCGCGCCCACGCAGCCTCGCCTCGCCCGCACGCACGACACGAACGAAACGAAACGATTTCCCGGTTGGGGGTCTCCGTTCCACTGCGATCTCACCCCCCAACCTGCGGCTCCGCCTGTAGAGGGACAGGCCCGATCACGTGCGCGCCGCAGAGGTGCGCTCCGCGTTCCGGAGGCTGGCCAAGGTCTACCACCCCGACGTGCCGGAGACGGGCGACCCCGACCGGTTCCAGGCGCTCCAGGAGGCCGCGTCGCGGCTGCTGGAGGGGGAGGAGCTGCCCCAGTTCGACATCTCCGAGGCCTTCCGTGCCCAGAAGACCGCCTTCTCCCCGAGGCGCGAGTCCGTCTGGAGCCCGCCCCTGACGCCGCTCGGGAGCGACGGGGCGCCCGGCATCCGGCCAGAGGACGCCAAGACGTATGGCGGGCAGGTCAGGGGGCGCCCCGAGGGGCGTGCGGTCGTTGAGGACATCATCGACAGGAAGATGCCGAATCTCATCAAGATCGGCGACCTGCCGAAACAGCGGGGTCCGGCGAGCGAGGCAACCCTGAGAAGAGTTCGAGAGGTCATCGCCGACAACTTTGGCATCCCGGCGGAGCAGATAGAGCCAGCCATGCGGCTCGACATGTTGCTTCCCATGGAGGGTGACCGCAACATCGGCGCCAAAGTCGTCGCGGACGTCTTCTTAGACCTCGAGGAGGCCTTCGGCATCGAGCTCCTGACCGTCATGGTCAGGACGTGGGTGATGGGGGAACCCAAAGGTACCGATACTGCTACTCCCCGGACCTCTCCCAGGGTGCGTTCTGACCTCCAGTTCCAGGCGAATCCAGCGGTGGCGACGAGGGCTCCCCCAGGAGGCCCCCAGGAGGCGAACACGGGCGCGAAGAGCCGCGGCACCGGGTGCCCTTCCCCCCGAGGTGAGGTCGAAGCTGCCCGCCGACGTGACCACCGTCGCCGAGCTGGCGGGCCTCCTGGAGGCAGGCGCCAGCTCCCCGGCAGGCGCTGCCGCGCCAGCGCCGCACCCGGCCCCCGCACCGCAGGCGCAGCAGCAGCAGGCGAGCGCGGCGCCGCGGCCCGCCCCGCAGCCGCCGGGCCCGCTGCTGCCGCGCCCGTGGGAGGATCGGCGACGCGCGAGGGTGGCCCTGCGGCGGGCAATAGTTTCGGGGGAGCGCAAGACCCGGGTTTGCCAGGGTTCGGGTTCGCCATCGTTTTTTGACGACCGCGCCTCGGATTTTGACGAGGAGGAGTTTCGTGGGATGTCTGCAGCGGGAGGCCTCGTCAAAATGCAGGCTCGGCCTCGTCATTTTTTTGACGACCTCGTCGGGCATTTCCGAGTCCCCTGTACCCAGGTCTTACGTCCCCCTGATAGTTATATCCACATCCAGTGCGTCTTGGATTCTGAGGCTCTCTTCCCCAGAAACCGTAGACGCACTGGATATGGATCAAAATCTGGCCCCAAGAGGCTGGATTTTACCCATATCCAGTGCGCCCCGGCGTTGCGGCACCTCTTCACAAAAAATCCACGACGCTCCGGATATGGATATAAGTACTGCCCGGCCCTGCGGCGCGGTCGTCGGCCCGCGTGGAGGTGCGGGGTCTGTGGGCGGGCCTTCACGGCGCCGTGACTGGCGGGCGCGTGTGCCGCACACGGCGGTGTCGCGCATGGTGTTCAGCCGTCCGGGAGCCCCGGTGTGAGGGTCCAGGGGGACAACCGATGATGTAGGCATAACAACTCGCTAGGTCCGCGCAGACTTCCCGGACTGGCGCTGGATCACCCTCCCTGGCGCGCGGGGCGCTCCAGGGGCGGCGCCGGAGGCGCCGCCAGGGGGCCCCAGCGCCGATCCGAGGAGTCCGCGCGGACCTCCGAGTTTTGATGTTCATGTCATTGCTTGTTCCCCTGATTGGATCCTTCACCAGAATGACCTTCGGTGCGGGCACACTGGGGTCCCCAGATGGCTGAACACGAAGCGGGATACCTCAATGTTGGCCGACGACCGCGCCGGAAGGGAGTGCGAAGCGTTGCGAAATAGAAGCCCACTTTTGCTGGGGGCCGTTGCTTGCCCGTCAACCTTGAAAGATGGGGCGAGGGGGGGCGCGCGTTGACGAATTGTTATCTTGACTTGCGACGGGCGTTTTTTGCAGCAACTCGCGGCGGCAGCGGCTTGCGCGCTCGGGTTTGGCCCCCCCGCGCCCCCCTAGAGTCGCGCACCAAGGGTCACTCCTGCTTAGGGTCACACTTGCGTGGAGTCGAGAGGAGCACTGGAGCTCCGAGTATCGAAGACGCCTACGGCGAATCACCGCCGCCCCCTGCCTTTTTGGAAGCGCCTATGTGGCCGAACGTTGAGGCCAGACCTGCCAAGCTATCGGACCATGTGTTCCCCGAATCGGTTTGGAAAGCCTTCGGGGAACACGTGGGCATCTTGAAGGTCATCTGGGCCGACTGGAGGCCACTTTGACCCTTTCGGGCCTTCTTGGAGGACGTCTTGGAGAGCTCTTGGGCCGTCTTGGAGGCCATCTTGAGCGTTTTGGAGGCCTCTTGGGCCGTCTTGGGGGCCTCTTGGGGCCGTCTTGGGCGATCTTTGGGGACACTTGGGCCGTCTCGGGCCGTCGGAAGGCCGAACAAAAAGCAAATGCCACAATCCTTCAAAAACTCTTGGGAAATCAATGATTTGGGCCTTTTCGGGCCTTCCTGGAGGCCCTCTTGGAGGCATCGTGGGCCGCCTTGCGCCATCTTGAGGCCATCTTCGACCGTCTTGGTGGGCTCCTGGCCCGTCTGACGCCGTCGGAAGCCGTTTGGGGGGTCTCTCTGGGCCGACTTGGGGCCCTCTTGGAGTGCTCCAGGGCCGTCTTGGAGGCCATCTTGGATGTCTTAAAGGCCTCCTGGGCCGTCTTGGGGGCCTCTTGGGGCCGTCTTGGGGGCCTCTTGGGCCGTCATCATGGGGCCATCTTGGGGGCCTCTTGGGCGATCTTTGGGCAATCTTCGGAGGCTCTTGGGCCGTCTCGGGCCGTCGGAAGGCCGAAAAGAAGCAAATGTCAAAATCCGTCAAAAACCTAAGGAAGGTAACTGTTGTTTCCCTTGTCCTGGCCTTCCTGGAGGCCTCTTGGAGGCCTCTTGGGCTATCTTGGGTCAGCTTCGAGCCAAGTTCGGCCATCTTGGTGGGTTCCTGGCACGTCTGACGCCGTCGGGAGCCGTCTTGGGGGCCTCTCTGGGCCGACTTGGGGCCCTCTTGGGGAGCTTCGGGGCCGTCTTAGAGGCCACCTTGGGCGTCTTGGAGGCCTCTTGGCCCGTCCTGGGGCAGTCTTGGGGGCCTCTTGGGTCGTCAAGGGGGCTCTCTTGGAGGCCTCTAAGACGATCAGGGGGCGATCTTGGGGACCTCTTGGGCCGTCTTGGGCCGTCGGAATGCCGAGAAGACGCAAACTCCAAAACCCTTCAAACATCGACGGATAGTCAATGATTTCGGCATCTTCGGGCCCTCCTGGACGACCTCTTGGAGGCCTCTCGGGCAATCTTGGAGGCCTCTGGAAGGCCTCTTGAGCTGTCTTGGGCCGTCATGGACTCTCTTGCGCCGTCTCGGACGCCATCTTGGACCATCTTTGTCGGACTTGCAGGCCATGTTGGAGCATCTTGGAGACCATCTTGAGCCGCCTTGGACGATTTTTGGGGGAATGGGACCCCGGCGGGACGGGTCGAAGCCTCAGGGGGAGTTCTTTGGGAAAATGAACCAAAACCAAAACCGAAAGGGTCTAGCACGCCAGGCACCCCTGCGATGAATCGACAGGGGGCGGCGGATCTAAGGCCTTCGGCCCATCTCGACACCGTGCCTGCGTTGTGGGTCATAGGCCTCTGGGATATTAGTCGGGGGATGTCGCAGGAGACCTCTCGGGGGCCTCTCGGGGGCCGTTCTGAGGCCCCTCGGGGGCCGTTTTGGGGCCTCTTGGGTCTTCTGCGGGGCCTCTTGGGGATCTCTTTCGGAAATTGGGGTCCAGGCTGAATAGATTAGGCGAAGGACCCGAGGAAACGCCCACTCCGTGTCCAGCTGCACGGTGGCGGATCAGAGACCGTACTACTGGAACCCCGACACGCAGGAGGCGTTGTGGGAGCCGCCGGTCTCCTGATCGGGGGCGGCGATGCGCCGGTGGCGCAGCCCCGGGGCGCGAGGCGTAAGTTTTTGTTTGGCATTCGTGCCTCAGGGTCATGTCATCGAAGACGCCTGCGGCGAACCACCGCCGCCCCCTGCCTTCGGAAACGCCCAGGCGGCCAAAAGTTGGGCCGACGTCATACTAAGCTATTGGACACTGTCTTCCCCGAGCCGTTGTGGAAACACTTCGGGGAACACTTGGGATACAAAGAGAGCCGGGGAGGGGGGAGGAGGAGGAGGACTAGGACGAGGAAGAAGAGGATAATAAGAAGGAGGAGGAGGAGGAGGACGATGAGACCTCTTGAGGCACTTTGAGGGTTTCGGGGAGACCTCTTTGGGGGCCTCTTGAGGTATTCTTGGGCGTCTTGGGGGCCTGTGGGGGCATATGAGGGACCGCCTGGTCTTCGAGCGCCATCTTCGGGGGCCTTACTCTGCCGTCTTGGGTCCCGCTTGGGACGTTCCCGGGTTGTCTTGGAGGTCTCTTGGTTTGTCTCAGGGCCGTCTTGGGGCCACCTTCGGGATCTCTTGGGCCGTGTTGGGGCCTTCTTGGCCAGTTTTGTGACCCTCTTGGGTATATGGGGCCGTCTTGGTCCAGTCTTGGAGGCCTCTGGGGCCGTCTTGGTTTGTCGGAAGCTCGAAAAGGCTAGAACGCGAACACCATTGAAAAACCTGAGGCGCATCAGTGATTTGGGCCTCCTGGAGTTCCTCTTGGGGGCCTCTTGGGCCGTCTGGAAGCTCATCTTGTAGTCATCTTGGGTCTACTGAGGGGCCGTCCTGGCCGTCTTGGAGGCGTCATGAGCAGTCTTGGAGGCTATCTTAGACCATCGTGGGCCCTCTCGAAGGCCATCTCGGAGGCCATCTTGGGCGTCTTGGTGGCAGATGGAGCTCCTTGGTTGGTCGCACTGGTCTTTCCGCACGGCTGGCTGGTCAAGGGGAAGGCCACTGGGAACCTTGTTGAAGGGTTTAAGCGATAGAGCGAACTAGCATGCTAGGCACCTTTTTGACAAGCGCAGAGGTTGGCAAATCTACCCTCGGTAACTCATGGATAGCGTGTCGCTCGGCTGGTTATGGCCCACCACCCCTTCTACACGACACGCCATCCACTTCCTGGCCTGCCAGCGTCAAAGTCCCGAGCGCAGCGACCGACAGGTTAGGCCAAGTTCCCCAACAGTGAAACTACACATCGATAGGCGAAGGTTCCCAACCAAGTAGCGCGCGAAGCACCCCTGTGACAAGCACCCCTGTGATAAGCACCTGTGACACCCCCGTGACAAGCACAGTGGCCTTCTGCCCATCTCGCCACCTTGCCTCCTGGGGGCCTCTGGGGGGGGTCTTTGGGGTTTGCCGGCTGTCTCGGCTTCGGGCGAAGGGGGTCCGCATGGCAGTTCGAGTTCTTCGTTGGGTCCCTCCTGTGGTCCTCCAGGGTCCCTCTTGGGGTGCACTTGGGCCTCTTGGGGCTCTCCTGTGAGTCCGTGGTCCCTTCTTGAGCACGCCAAAATCACGGAGCAGCCGGGGGCTTTCAATGATGTTGGCTTCTTGGGCCAGGCCCAGGGCGTCCAGGGCGCTCCGGGGCGGCCCCGAGAAGCCATCTCAGGAGATGTCGGCAGTAAGGGCCTCCAACCATGCTCTCGAGGCCGCCAGGCGCTCGAGAAGCCTGGCAATTTGCAATGCGGTGAATACAAAGGACATGTGCCTATACCACGGATCCAGCTGCCTGCGTTAGAGGGGGGGGGGGGTCAGGGGCTCTCTTCTGGCCATATTGTGCAGTCTGGGTGGTTCGTGGCCGCCTGGGGCACCTCGAGGGCCCCTTGGGGTGCGTCCTGGGGATCTTCCAGGGTATCTGGCCTTCTGGGCTGAAGACGGATGGCCGGCAGAGCTGTGCGCAACGCGCAGCAGTTGATGTTCTCAATGCCTGTGGCTTCCTACGGTTCTCCTGGATGGGGCTCCTTGAGATCTCTTGGGGCCGCCTCTCGGGGGTGACTCTTGGCAACCTTTCGTTGGGAGCACGTCAGCGACCTCTCTGGAAATTCTTAGCGACCGTTGGGGCTCGCCCTGGGCTCTCTTGAGGCTCCTGGGGTGGTCCTCGGACCGTCCTGTCAGACCTCTCGGAGGCATCTTCGAAAGCCTTGAAGCCCCGAAGCTCCCTGTTGGGGATATGTCAAGAGGGGGCGGGGGGGGCGTGGGAGGGCGGGCCTCGACGGTGGTGGGGCGCGTCGCCCCTGGAAAACCACAGATCCGAGGCGACAGTTGATCTATAACCACCGCCTCGGGTTTCGATCTTCGGGGACCTCGGCAGGCGGTGGATGTGGATAGATTCGGGCGCCCATTCCCCAAATATCCATGTCCACCGCCCCCCCTGAGGTCCCAGGACGTCTTTTCCCGGGGCGGTGGATGTGGATAAATCCCCGCCTCGGAGAGGGGGCAGCAGCATCGGCATCTCCACCTCACATGACCCCTGCGGCCGCGGGCTTCCTTGGGGCCCCGCCGAGACGCTACGTCGGAGGCTTGGCTCCCGCCGCCCCCAGTCAGCCGATGTCTTGATGTGCGCAGCAACCGCAAAAGACCGCTCGGGGTGACCAGGGCCAGCCGTTCATCCCGAGCCTTGATGTTGACGGCCCCGGGGCCCGGCGAGGGCTCCCCGAGACCGAACGGCTGATCGTATCTGCCCTGCAGGCAGCGGGCATTCCCGTACGGCCTCAGGCGTGCCAGGGGCGCGCGGCGGCGGGTGTCCACAGCAGTCGCCGCGCGGCCGGCTGCGAGCTGTTCCTCCTCCTCCTCCTCCTCCTCCTCCTCCTCCTCCTCCTCCTCCTCCTCCTCCATTCCTACCCCTCATAGATCATCCCTTCCTGTCGCATCCCGGAGCCAGCGCAAAGGGCGGGCCAGGCGTTTCGTCTGAAATTTCCTAACGACGTCTTAGCCTGAAGCTTGACATTTGGAACAGCTTCACGGATTGAGGGCGGCCCGCTTTTAACATGTGATTATCTCTTTAGCGCCGCCGACACTCGTCTTACAACATTGAAAGAGTTTCACGGGTAGGGGGCGGTCCGTTTGCAAGCTGTTGGTCTCGCCTTTGCGCCGCGCGCATTCGTGTTAAACGTTTTCAAGAGTTTGCAGGATGGAGGGCGGTTTGTTTTCAAAATGTGGTTCTCGCCCTAGCGCCGCGCACATGTGTCTAACGAGTCTACAACAGCGCTTCACGGTGGGAGGGCGGCTCCTTTTTTCAAAATGTGGTTCCCGCCCCCTCGCCGCGCACATCCGTTGTAAAGGTTTGCAGCGGGCTTCACTGATGGAGGGCTGGTCGTTTTCAACATGTGGTTCGCGCCGTAGCGCTGCGCGCATTCGTTTTAAATCGTTGTCAAGAGCTTCACGGGTGGGGGACGGCTCCTTTTTTGCAAAATGTGGCTCTCGCCATGGCGCCGCGCACACTCGTTATGAGATTGCACAAGGGCTTCACGGATGGAGGGCGGTCCTTGTCAACATGTGGTTCTCGCCTTCTCGCCGCGCGCATTCGTTTCAAAGGTTTGCAGCGAGCTTCACGGATTGAGTCGGAGCGTGAATTACCTACCCCGCTTTCGCTTCCAGGGAAACCAAGTCATACCACGCGCCTCCTCGTCAAGCGGCCTGACCAGTACAGGCCGTAGTTTGGCATCGCTTGGTATCTCTTGGAAGCGAGGGAGGTCAAAAGCGAGGTAGGTTTGTTTGCCCCTATTGAGGGCCAGTCGTTTTCAACATGAGGTTCGCGCCGCGGCGCCGCGCGCAGTCGTTTTGATGTGTTCAAGAGCTTCACGGGTGGAGGGCGGCTCCTTCTCAAAATGTGGCTCTCGCCAGAA
Organism: Prorocentrum cordatum; assembly: GCA_963575745.1. Lineage (NCBI taxonomy): Eukaryota > Dinophyceae > Prorocentrales > Prorocentraceae > Prorocentrum > Prorocentrum cordatum. The sequence goes on along the minus strand of CAUYUJ010017960.1, from coordinate 224,090 downwards.
GAGGAGGAGGAGGGGTTTGCCATCCTCATTTCAACTCCTGATCCTCCTGCCCCGTCTGCTCCTCTCCTCCCTCCCTCCTCCTCCTGTCCGCTTCCTTGTCTTCTCCCCCATCCGTCCCTCTCTCTTCATCCTGCTCCTCCTCCTCCTCCGTTCGATACAAGAGTTTCAATGCTTCTCATGGTGAACGTCCCAGTGATGGTGTTTCGGCACGATGTCGGAGCGTCAGGGCGCAATTGTCACGTTGATTTGCGGTGTGGAAGTCCGAGGAGCGGCGTTCTGGCACGATACAGGATCGTCAAGACGCAGCGGTAACGGTGATTCGCGGCGCCGAGGTCTCAGGAGTGCCGTTCTGGCACACTTCCGGATTTTCAAACGGTTGTCCTCCAACGGGGCATGTCCCTCAGTGAAAATGAATCCGCGCAGGAGCCTATGAAGAGGGAGCCTGGAGGGAGGGTGTTTTGCAATAGCGTTGATGAGTCTTGGGTTTACAGTGGTCTTCCTCCTCCTTCCCCTCCTCGTGGTCCTCCTCCTTCTCCTACTCTTCCTGCTCCTCGTTCTCCTCTTTTTGTTGACGTAGGCCAAACACTAGCTCGAGGCTGGTGCGTCCCGCAGCTACTCGAACTTCCATCGGGGCGGGCGCAACACAGAATCTCAAGAGGACGAATGCAAGAGGAAGAAAGCGCGAAGTGCGGCAGCATTGCTGACAAGAACACGGGACATGCGAGAAACGTTGGGTAAGTAGAGCAGCGATCAAGAGTAAGCACAGTGTCAAGGAATCCACCCTCCCCGCATCAAAACCACGATCCCCCCGCCCATTAGACAAAGACACTCACCGAGGATATGCTTCAGGGGCTATGCTACGATGCTCATCTGCAGCGATATTCTGCAAGTGTTCTAAGTGCGAGCTCCCTGCGAACATAATTGGAATAATAGCTGAGTGCGGCAGCTCTTGGGCTGCTACCCAGGGCTTGTGCGGTTCACCCCAAACCTCCTCGGCCTCGGGACCGTTGTGCTTTTCGATGCTTCTGCTCGGGTGCAGCACGGACCCGAACTGACCACTGACGGCATGCTTGAAAATTGGCCCTGGCGGTCAACACGTTCGCGGCGGTCGGCTCGCGCATGACCATCCTCCACCAAGTAATCCACCCGACCCTCCCAAGGAGCACGTGCGGCCTTTAGTATCGAAGGCCTGGAGTGCACGTGGCCCAAGTTCTTATGCCTTGAGCTCGATTCGGGCCAGTGTATCGATGATTGAAACGGTGCCGAAGCCGAATGTCTTGGCGGTCAACACGCTCGCAACGGTCGACACGCACGGTACGTTAACTGTCCTCCACGACCCCACCTCCACCATCCTAAAATCCAGGCATCCTGACTTATTCCGCGATTGCCCTCACCGATAGTTAAAATAGTTAAAATGGTTGCGACCCGTTGTTGCATTCCGAGAGCAATGCCGAAAGAAGATAAAGTTATGCGCGAGTTGTTGAGCTGTCCTCCGGATCTACCCCCTATCCTTTCCTCATCCAGACTAACCCCTCCCACACGTCTCGGGTACCAAGACTGATGGCAGAAAGAGGCAGCCTCCCATGCACGCAAAACAACTGAGATATGCCGACTCCATGGTCTGTGTCGGTGGCCACGTGCCTCGAGGGCCCACCAACACCTCGCCAAAAGAACATGGAGGCAGAGCAGACGAGGGAGCGAGGCTACATTCAGCCGCTGTTCGTCTCGGAAAGCCGACCACAACATCAACGCGCTCGGTCCACAACAGGTTGCAAAGGAAGCCACATAGGGCCCGCAATAAACGCAATCTCCTACCCTTCCACCTCTGCTTTTTCTCCCCTACTCCTCCATCTCAAATCCTAATATCCTAGCCTATTTTCTGCGATCGCCCTCACCGAGGGTTAAGATAGCTGCGACCCGATGTCGCGTTCCGAATGCAATGCCGAACAAATTCTGCGCAAGCTGCCCAGCTGTCCTCCGGATATACACCTCCGCTCCTCCACCAGCCGCTTTGCCTCGCCGAAACAAGTTGGGCCGATGTCTTCCGACGGTGCTGGCCTATCTAAAAAGCCCCCCGCCTTACCCGCATCCCACACCCGCACACGTTACACACAGACGCCCGTGTCCGTCTCACAAGAGGGGTGAAGAGAAGGAAACCGAGGGGTGGAGGACCAGGAGGGAGGGGGAGGTTGGGGAGGCCGCTCGTACTGCCTCTGTGAAGATGGTCATGCGCTACATGTCTGATGTATATGCGCGCTCGCGGATGGTAGCATGAATCCATACCGTCATAGCATCGCTAAGTTTGCAAAGCGAGGTCAGAGTATCTGAATATACAGATCGGAGCTCGGACTCGGTGGCATTCTGATCAGACAGTATGTCTTCAAGTGTCGCAGTTGCATGGTAACGCAACGCGTCGATGTCCTTCCGATCGTGGCTGTGTGAAACAACTTCGCCCTCGCATAAATCTTGGTACGCATACCACTCCTGCATCGCATGCTTGAGCGTAGCGTTGCTAATCCATGTGCCTTCAATGTCGAGGCCGCCACTGTTGTCGTACGTGAGGTGGTCACTAGAGCACTCTGCAGCAAGCGTTCCATCCCTTTCCAATCCTGAGAACACAGCTGCGTGTTTAAACTGCAATCCCGCGATGTTTGCATATGCTTGCAAGATGCCATCATCCGGATCATTGTGAGAAGCGTTTGACAGTGGTGAGCAAACATCTGCAATGTGATCATAGCTTTTACCGCTGACGTGAAGCCCTTTTACCAGTACCTATTTCTGAGGACAACTGCCGACGAAAACAATTGCCGCTGATACCAATTGCCGATTCAGAGCAGCCTGATTCCTCCAACTCATGTGGTGTACTTGGCGCGATTTCGTTTGCCACATCTGATTTGTCTGAAGAAGCTTAGTTGGCTTTGGAACCAGCGTTTCAAAAGCACCAACACCAGTCCACCAGTCAACATCGATCGAGGCATTGCACATATTTGCCGATACTTGTGTCTGACGGCGTAGGGATCCAACAATGTAAACTCTGAGCTGTGCCACCAGTGGCACCTATACTATTCTCGCTTTCATTTTTTCGAGACGTGGAGAAGATGTCGGCGGCAGTGACATGATGCCAGCGGTGGGGATGATATCTGGCAGAACACGCCTCGTGGAAGGGACACTTTCGATTGCATAGATTTTCATGGGAGAATCTGAATATCACTGGTGAGATCGCGCCTGCTGCGAATGCGGAGCAGCGGTATGGAACTTCGCAAGTTCCATGAATACATGTAGGGAATGTGTGGCGATATGCTATCTTCAACTGTTTGGGCGTCTGTCACGGATCCGCCGCCTTTTTGATCTGTTGGGGGTACAACGTGATTGATCATGTTGAACATGTGGATGTGTATGTTGCCAACTTTCGCCGCCCCCTACGTGGTCTGAACTGTACTGACGATATACGGTGCACTGCATCTGACAAGGCCGGCGCGAGGTCGTAACAATGAGTGTGGCGCGAGGTCAGCCTGAAGATCGACCAGTGCGACCAGTCGATGAAAGAATGTGCTCGGCTGATCGCGGGCCGTCCTTGGCCCACCTGAGGGCAGTGTGCCTCGCCTGGCCCAAGGCCGAAAGCAATCGGGCCCTTGAGCCATAATGGCTTGAGCCAAACTTGCTAAGGACTACACCTCCTCCTCCTCCTTCTCTTCCTCCTCCTCCTCCTCTTCCGCCTCCTCCTCCGCCTCCTCCTCCCCCTCCCCCTCCCCCTCCTCTCTCTTACGCTGCGATGGGTCATCGCCAGGGGTGCGAGGATCATCGTGCCCCGCTGATCGCGGCCTGGGCCGGAGTGGCCGCCCTTCTCCCAAGGAGGGGGGGGGGGCCGCGAGGGCGCGAGGGTTCGAGGGCCAATGATCGCGCGACGCGCCTCGCAGGGCTGCGATGCGCGAAGTAAGGCGACCCTGGTGCTCGCCCTCGTTTCTCCAAGGGGGCGGCGCGAGGGCGCGAGGGCGCGCTGGTACGTGCGCGACGCGCGCCGCGGGGCGCGGTGCGTGAAGTTGGAGCAAGGTCAGGATGCAATCGGCCAAATATGGCGCAGTGGCCCGTGAATCGGACTTCACGGCACTTAACGCAGTGCCCACGGAACCTCCCCAGGAGTCGCCTCCCAACCTGGGTGCTCCCGGAAAAGCGAGAAGACGGTATCGACATAAATTGTTGACGGTTTGCGCTGTCTTCTTGGAGCTGCGCCGGATCCCCTTGGCACGCGGAGCGCGCCAGGGGCGGCGCTGGAGGCGCCGCCGTGGGGTGTCCAGCGCAAGTCCAAGGCATCTTCGCGGACCGGCAACACGTCATGTGCATGCAGTGTTCTCAGGGGTTTGCTAAAGGTGCCCCTGGCCCAAGGTGCCCCCAGCTCTTCGCTCCATTTTGGAGCCCCTCGGGCCCCCAGCTCGTGAGGGCTGCTGTGGAGGCCGCGGGGGCCTCCTTGGGAACGCTGGGAGCACCTTGGGCCACCGGCACTGCTAGCAACACCCGATGTTTTCGTCCTCCGTGCTGCACTCAGGAGGGAAAATAACGCAAAGACGCAATGGATTGCCGATTCCAAGGAAAATATGCGAAACTGCGAAAATATGGGAAGTGGGGGGGATCCTGTTGTTTGTGTGTATTTCTTTGTGTGTTCCAGGGCCCCTTGAGCTCCCCCAGGTTTCCTCCCGCCCCCTCCGCGTGCTGCGGGGCGGGCGTTTCCAGCGGGCCCCCGCCGACGGGAGCCCGTGCTCTCGGCGGGGCTCGGCCGACGGGCGCGGGCTCCCGCTGCCCGTGAAGTGTCCGACGCTGCAGGGCTGCTCCACTCGGCGGCGAGCCTGGGGGGGGCGGGGGAATGAGAAGGCGAAGAAGGTACCCATACCGCTACCCTGGCATCGTTTTTACCCTCTTGAGCGCCCTCGGAGGACCTCGTCGCCAGCGCCAGATTCGCCTCGGAGTTCTGGTCAGAGAGTACCCTGGGAGAGGTCCGGGGAGTAGCGGTATCGGTAAACTTTGATTTCCTCCGAGAGACGAGAACGAGAAGGCCTTCTCAGTGGGCCGCGGGCCTTCTCAGAAGGTCTCCAGCTTTTGAACGTTTTTTGGTGTTTCGGGGAAGGCTTAGAAAATTTCTCCGAAAGGCTGGAGGACCTCCGAGCCTTCTTATAACGCCCGCCATTCTCCTTCCCCCCAAGGCTCGCCGCCGATCCACACTGCGGTGCATGCACCGGTTCGCGTGTGGCGCCGTTGGGTGTCATCAAGACTTGGCTCCTCCTGCTCTTACTGAATCTTGCTACCAGTCAGCTAAACGCAGGACAGGGCGAAACAAAGAAATCAGCTGCTTTAAACATTCGAAACCGTCAGATCAGAGATCCGGCCAAGCTCGGCAGAACCAGCTGTTCTAGAATTTCAATCCAGAGATTCGGCCGTATCTGACGGAATCGACCGTTTGAGAACTTCAAGCCAGAGACTCGGCCACAATCCGACGGAGTCGGTCGACTGATAAATTCAAAGCAGAGATTCGACCTCATCCGAACCAGATGTGGACGATCTCTCTCTCGCTCTCTCTTTCCCTCCTCTCTCCTCCTCAGCCTGCCGTCACTGGAGGAGGTGGATGAGGAGGACGCCAGCGGATGAGGGGAAGGAGGAAATGGAGGAGGAGGAGGAGGAGGAGGAGGAGGAGGAGGAGGGGGAAGGTGGACGGGGTGCCAGACAAGATTTCTGGTTTATCACAGGTCGTAGGAGCAGAAGAGTCGTGGGCACAGGAGCCCAGAAGGGTCCAGAGTCCAAGGTCCAGAGGGCGGCGACCGGAGGAGGCGGCGGAGACCAAGCCCAGAGACCGAGTGGTGAACCGTTCAGCTTTCACATGTCCCCATTTTTCCGTAGCAGAATCGGTTTTCTTTGGTCGGCGTTTGGTCGGCACGATTCGGTGATGTTTCCACATATTCAATGTTCGAGCAACACTTGTAGTCCTCCCGATGCGAACAGCCCAAGCGCATTGTATTGATACAATGTCGAGTCCGACGCGACCAAATGGTACCTGGAGCATGCTTCGAGTCGCGAATGGTCCAGATTCGCATGATTTAGGCTCGAGGGGCCCGTGTCGCATCAAATCGACTCGAATCGATCACGGTTGGTGCAGATCCGGCAGTCATCACATGATTCGGCATCGGAAGTGGCATTTCGATAACGTTTTCGATGATTGCGATGATTTCGGGCAGATTCGGTTCGATTGGACAGGGTTTGTTTCATGTCGTCTTGATTCGGTCCGATGTAGTTTAAGTTTGTTTGGTTAGGTCCGACTTGGTTAAAAACGTATTGCTTTTCGCATTGGTCGACCAACATCGTTGAGTTTGAAACGATGTGTTTGGTTCGGCGATTTTGACCTCAGGGACCTCCAAGGAGGTGAAGGAGGAGGAAAAGGAAGAGGAGGAGAAGGAGGAGGAGGAGGAGGAGGAGGAGGAGGGGAAGGAGTGAGCAGGAGGAGGAGGAAGGATGAGGAGGCCAGCCAGGAGGAGGATGCGGAGAAGACAGAGGAGCAGGAAGAGGAGGAGGAGCAGGAGGAGGGAGGAGGAGGAGGAAGAGGAGGAGGAGGAGGAGGAGGAGAAGGAGGAGGAGGAGAGGAGAAGGGAGAGGAGGAGGGGGAGGACAGGACAGGACATCCGCATAAGTGGGTCAACGCCAACACACCTAGACTGGTGCCTTGCGCGCGTCTGGCAAAATCCCCTGCGATTTGGTTGTGCAACGGCCCTGACTTCTCACTAGGGCCTGCAGGGGGCATACCCCGAAGCTTCAAAGGGTGAGCTTCGAGGTGGCCCCGTAAGAGGGGCTCGCTACTTTGTGAATACGAGTCTCTGCGGGTCAGTGCGTGGGGAGTAGTTGCTGGCCCTTCCGCGTGCCCGCGGACTTGGGGACGCGCTGGACGAGCAGGGCTCCCAAGCTAGGAGGGGGGGGACGACGACACGACCATTCAAAAGGAGAAGAGGAGAAGAATCGGGAGGCCCACGCTTTCACAATTTCTGTTGGGTGGCCTAGTTATCCTATTGCTTTTATGCTCTCCTATCATCTCTCGGTTCTCTCTCTTTCTCTCTCTCTCTCTCTCCCTCTCGGCTCACTTCTTTTCCAGAGCGAGCTGGCTGATAGTTGTCCCATGCATTGTAGTATATGTATCCTGGTACCCTGCAGTAGCATCCCACTGCTCCCTCTCGAAGTGTAGTTAGGGACGGGCATCCTGATAGTATCGTTATGTTGGAGGTGGGGCCAGGATGGGAAGGACGAGGAGCAGGAGGAGGAGCAGGAGGAGGAGGAGGAGGAGGAAGATGAGAAGGAGCAGGAGGAGGAGGAGGAGGATGCGGAGGAGGAGGAAGGGGAGGAGGAGGAACAGGAAGGGAGAGGAGGAGGAAGAGAGACAGAAGAGGAGGAGGAGGAGGAGGAGGATGAGGAGGAGGAGGAGGAGGAGGAGTGAGGATGGGGATGTGGTTGAGTAGGAGGAGGAGGAAGAGGATGAGAAGGAACGAGGCGGACGAGGCGAAGGAGGAGACAGAGGATGAGGAGGAGTGAGAAGGGGAGGAAGAGGAGGAGGAGGAGGAGGAGGCGGAGGACACGTGAGGCGGAGGAGCGAGGCGGATGAGGAGGGCGAGGAGAAGGAGGAGGAGGAGGAGACGGAGGAGTGACGAAGAGGAGGAGCAGAAGGAGGACGAGTGAGGAGGGGTGAGGAGACGGAGAATGAGGAGGAGGACGAGGAGGAGGAGGACAAGGATGATGACGAGGAGGATGAGGAGGAGGGAGGAGGAGCAGAAGGAGGAGGAGGAGGACGAGGACAGAGGAGGAGGAGAAGGAGGAGGAGGAGGTGGATGCTGATGATGCTGATGATGCTGATGATGATGATGATGATGCTGCTGCTGATGATGATGATGATGATGAGGAGGAGGAGGAGGCAGGATGAGGAGGAGAAGGAGGAGGACGGGAAGGATGAGTGAGAGGGAGGGGTGACGGAGTGTTAGGGGAACTCAGTGGGTGGGGGAACGGGAGGTGGTGGTGGAGGAGGAGAAAGAGGAGGAGGGGGAGGAGGAGGAGGAGGAGGAGGAGGAGGAGGAGGAGGAGTGAGGCAAAGGAGGACACATTAAGATGACAGACGACGGTGAGGGCAGAGGGCAGAGGAAGAGGACAGAGGAAGAGGAGAAGGACAGAGAGCAGTGATGAGGAGGAGGAATAGGAGGAGGGGGAGGAGGAGGAGGAGGAGGAGGAGAAGGAGGAGTTGGGATGAGGAGGCGGCGGAGACTGATGCGTGGGATTGTGATGGTGATGCTGCTGATGCCGCTGATGATGATGATGCTGATCAGATGGCTGATGACGATACCGATGATGATGCTGATGCTGATGCAGATGATTTTGCTCATGCTAATGTTGATAGTGCTGCCGATGACGATGATGATGCGTATGATGTTGATGATGCTGATGGTGATGGTGGTGATTATGGGGCTTATGGCGATGATGCTAAATATGATGAATATATGGATGATGCCCTGCATATGATGATGTCGTTGCTGATTATAGTGAGGCTGGTGATCATAAATGATGATGATGCTGATGTTGATGTTGGTGTTGATAATGATGCTGATGACGATGCTTATCATGACGACGATCTTGATGTTGATGAGTATGATGATGGCGCTGGTGATGATTACGGCGATGCGGATGATGTTGATAACGAGGATTATGCTGCTGATGATGCTGCTCATGGTGATGCTGATGATGATGATAATGATGATGATGATGATGATGATGATGATGATGATGATGCTGATGATGATGATGATGATGCTGATGATGATGATGATGACGTGGTGATGGGGAGGAGAAAGAGTTGGAGAAAGAGGAGGAGAAGGACGTGGAGTAGCAGGAGGAGGAGGTGGAGGAGGAGGAGGAGGAGGAGGAGGAGGAGTGATCAGTCACGAGGCCGCCGCGACCTTGTCGAAGACGTCGTCGTCGCTGCGGCGGCTCGGAGGACTTCCTCGAGAAGTTGCGGCAGCTGGATGTGGCGGAGCCTCTTGAGGTCTTCCAGCGCTGCTACGCAGCCCTGGAGCTGCTCGGCGAGCGCGAGAAGGCACGCTTCATGGTGGTGGTGGTGGTGCTGCTGCTGCTGTTGCTGGTGCTCGTCCTCCTCCTCCTCCTCCTCCTCCTCCTCCTCCACCTCCACCTCCACCTCCACCTCCTCCTGCTCCTCAACCTCCTCCTCCCTCCTCCTCCTCCCTCCTCCTCCCTCCTGCTCCTCCTGCTCCTCCTCCTCCCTCCTGCTCCTCCTCATCTTCCTTCCCCGTGGAGCCCTGGATGGGTTCGGCTTCGAGTTCGTGCGTGTGGAGCCGATGCGTTGCCCTCCCAGGTGGCGGTACGCTGTGGTCCGGTCGTGGTTGGGGGGATGGGTGACCACCACTGGGCTGGCCAACCTCGATGGAGGCTGTCTGCTGGGATGCTGCGACGGAAGTCGGGATTCTTCGAAACATTACTTGAGGTGTCGGCGTTTCAGCTGGTGTATGGCTCGCTCCCAGGGCTTCGATCCCCCTTCGGACCCTTCAAACAGTACGGTCTCGATGGGACGACGGACGAGCTCCGGGCCGGGTTAAAAAAATATTGACATTATGCTACCATTTCCGTCGTATTCTGCATGCTGACCGGCAGCTTGTCCAGGTCGGTGTCCCAGAAGTGGGCCTGGCGTGGGCTCGAGCCGCCCTGCTGGCCACCGAGCTGGCGTCCATTAAGTAGTGGAGTCTCGGGATCTTGTTTACCTCGACGCTGCGCCTCATCCTCCTCCTCCTCTTCCTCCTTCCACCAAGGTTTAGCCCGCTCTCCTCCTCCCCCTTCCCCCCCCCTTCCTCCTTCCTCCTCTTCCCCCTGCCTCCCCCTCCTCCTTCTCATTCAGTTCGGCGGCCCCTGGATGTCCGCCCCTTGACGGGGTCTCGGCGACACGCGGTCTCCTCCACATCCTCTACAATTTCACCTTCTGAATTCTACCCTCCTCCCTCCCCTGACGATGTCCAGAACAGATCGCTCTCCGCGTCTTTTTTCACACTGGATTTCAAACTTGTCTTTCTTCCGTATTTTGCCATCCGATTGTCTTCGGTGTTTCGAATGGCGTGCCCGCTGCAGCGTGGGCTTTATTTTCGGGTCAGTGCCATGCTCCCGTGCTTTAGAAGGGCGCTCTCGCCCCATCGTGGGTACCTTTTCTGGATCCGAGTCCTTTTTCAACGTTGTCGCCTCCCCCCCATTTCCCCTCCTCTGCCTTCCCCTGGTCCTCATGTTCCTCCCGCTCCTTCCACTCCAGCTGCTGCTGCTGCTGTTCGTCCTCGTCCTCCTTCCTCCTCCTGCCCATTCTCCTCCTGCTCCTCCTCCTCCTGCTCATCCGCCCACTACTCCTCCTCGAATATATGCAGCTTTTTTTACGAATTCGCAGAAGCCGATTAGGAACCTCTGTGGAGCTCCATGTCCGCTAGGACACGCGCCGGGGGATAGAGAAAACGCAGCGCAATGGGAAGGGACGGGTGGGCGGTGCAGGATGTCAGACATGGCGCGCGCGCACCTGGCTTGACCTCATCTCTCGTCTCTCCTCCTCTCTCGTGCCGCAGGGGGCGCGCAGGTACTCCCCCAGACATGCGATGTCCTGTCCTGGGGCTGGCCTTTCATCCTGAGTCGTTTTTGTTGACGGCCCCCAGTCGGACGGGGCTTTATACATCCGTTTCAGAGCGCTCCAGAACGCTCTCAGAGAGTTCTGGAACGCTCTGAGAAGGCCGCGGCGCCCGAGACACTCTCCAGAGCCGCCGGATCTCAGAGATTCTCGACGTGTCCTCACCTGGTGTCATCCTGGCCCTGGCTTCGTCTTACCCAGAGGCCCAGAACGGCCAAGTACTCCGAGGCGGGAACTTTACATGACCACCGCCTGGAGGATCAATTTTCGGGGACCTCGGCAGGCGGTGGATATGGATATGTTCGGGCCCCTGGGGGCCAAACATATCCATATCCACCGCCCGCTGGGATACCAGGGCGTCGGTTCCCAGGCGGTGGATCTGGATGAATCCCCGCCTCGCAACGACCTCCTGTCCTGCTTTTGTGCAGGATGCGAGCATGGCTGGGCCGCCGTCGGCCCCGGGCTGCGCGGCGCGGCCGGAGCGCGTGTCGCCAGAGCGAGCGGCCCGCGACAGGCGCCCGCGCAGAGGCCGCTGTGGCCGCGCTGGCTGGAGGCGCGACGGGCGTGTGTCGGCCGGGCCCGAAAGCTCAGAGGAGGACGAGGTACCCCTGCCGCTGCCCTGCGCCCGTTTTCCAGTTCTTCTGGGCCTCCCAGGAGTCCCTCGTCGCCACCGCTGGATTCGCCTCGAAGGCCTGGTCAGAACGCACCCGGGGAGAGGTCCGGGGAGTAGCAGTTTCGTTCCTTTCTGTCCTCCCCAAAACAGCCTGTGGAGTCGGGGCTCACGTAACTGCCGAGGTCAGCGCTAACGCCGCTAACGAAGGTTTCGGGCGCTTTCGTCGTTTCTCAGCGGCTTTCCAGTCTCGGGGTGCCTTCCGGCAGCTGCGCCTCGCCGAGTGCGTTGCTGAGGGTGTCCGGATCGTCCTGAACGGCCACTGGAGAGCCGAGATATGGACCGAAAGCCAGGGGGCTCACGTAACGGAGGTCAGCGCTGACGGGGGTCAGCCAATCCCCCCTGGCTGACCCGGGTTTGGGAGCCACGTGGGGCCGATTCCCTCTTTCCGCCCTCCGCTGGCCTTGGGTTGGGAGCCACCAACTGGCCAGCCAGGCTTCACGACAGGGCCCTGGCCGAACCGGGTTCGTGCTGACACGGGCCAGTGCATGCCCGACAGAAGCAGGGGTCAGATGAGGTGAGGATGCTGATGCCACTCACTACGCATCCCCGTTCCGAGGCGTGGATCAATCCATAACCACCGCTTGGGGGATGGATCTTCAGGGACCTCGGCATGCGGTGTGTACGGATGAATTCTTCACGCTTCGCGTATCCCCACCAGCCCATCTCAAACCAGCAACTCTAGCGAAGCATGCCGACAGTCGTGTTTTTCAGGCGTGTTTCCGCCTGCCCCCGCATATCTCCCCTGTTCCTCCTTCCTCCCGCCTCCTTGTACATCCTCCTTGTGGTGGGAGCGGGAGAAGGACGAGGCGGAGGAGGAGGGAGAGAAAGCGCTCCTCGTGGTTTGAGTCGTTCGGGCTTCTCGTCCTGGTGTGAGTCGTTCGGGCTCTTCGTGGTGTGAGTCGTTCGGGCTCTTCGTCCTGGTGTGAGTCGTTCGGGCTTCTCGTGGTGTGAGTCGGGCCCCTCGTCCTGGTGTGAGTCGTTCGGGCCCCTCCTCCTGCCCGTCCAGAAACGACGCCCAGGCGAGTAGAGGGTCGTCCTGATGGGCTTTTCGGCGTCTTGGGTGCCTCGGGGGGGCCTCTTTGGGCCGTTTGGGATCCTCTTGGGGGCCTCCTGGGGGCCTCTTGGGGCCATCTTGGGGCCTCTTGGTGCCTCCTGGGCGCTTCTCGGGGCCATCTTGGAGGAGATCGATCAAAGAAGAGGGGAGCTTCAATTAGCGCTGCCCCCTCAGAAGGCCAAAATGGGGCCAAAACCTTAGTCAAATCAATGATTTTGGCTTGAAAGAAGAGGGGAGCTTTAATTAGCGCTGCCCCCTCAGAAGGCCAAAATGGGACCAAAACCGTAGTAAAATCAATGATTTTGGCTTCAAAGAAGAGGGGAGCACTTTTCTTCCCCCCCCCGTCGGGGCCAGAATCCTCGTGAGGGGTGTCGTTTTTTAGCCCTCCCAGGAGTCGAAAAAGACCCCTCCGGCCACCCGTGGAAGGACCTCTCCAGGTCCAGGGGGAGGGGGTAGGGGGAGGGGTAAACCCCTCCCCGAAGGGGAAGAAGGGGGGTTGAGAACAGAGAGAGCTCCCTAAACCACTCACGCCCAAAGGGCTGGTGGGATTCTGGCCTGGGGGGGCCACATGCATCCATATCAACTGCCCACCGAGGTCCCAGAAAAGGATCCCCCTGGCGGTGGTTATGGATAAATCACCACTTCCTGCCCTCTTCGCCACAGCTGGATTCGCTTCGAGATGTCTGTCGGAACGTACCCAAAGACGACTGCGGACGCAGGCCCAGGCAGTCCCTCGTCGTGCAAGAAACTACGGACGGGTTTCGACCGTTTTCGGCGGTATCGGCGGGCCCTCGCCGGGCCCCGGGGCCGTCGAGCAACAGCTCGGGACGAGAGGCTGGCCCTGGGGAGAGGGTCGCGGGGCTTCAGGGCGCCCCGTAGTGACCAGCACGAGGCATCGGATGGCTGGCGGGTGCTGGATGGGGGGGCAGGCTTCCGACGCAGTGTCCTGGGTCGGGTGAGGTAGATCTAATGGAGGATGACGATTAATAAATGACCGGGGGTCGTGTTCACGCGGCGGCGCCCGGGATGACGATTAGAAAAAACCGGCCGCGGGCTGGAAAACTATTCTTTTTTAATCGTTCTCCCCCAGTCAGAAAATTATGCAGAAATAGCAGAAAACTGTTTTTAATCGTTCTCTCCCATTTTTTATTAATCGTCATCCCGCATTACACATGCCGCTGCTCTCCCCTCGTCGCCACAGCTGGGTTCGCTATGACACGTTCTGGTCAGAAGTCAGAGGAGGAACATCTACTGGCACCGCTACCCTCCCCTCGTCGCCGCGGCCGGGTTCGCTTCGAGATCGGGGGCAGGGCTCACACCAGGAGAGGTCCGTGGATCAGCGGTCTCGTTCTTCCCGTTGCACCAAGACTGCCTTCCTGGAGAGGTCCCGAGAGTAGCAGCGTTGGATGTCTGACAGGGGGAAGGAGAAGGCAAACCTCCGACGTAGAGTGCTCTGGAGCAGCTGAGGTCGTGATACACACATGACTCTGCCCCTCCCTCGTCGCCACAGCGCACACCAGAAGAGGTTCGTGGAGCAGCGGTTTCGGTATCTCCCCGTTCCCCCATGAGCGCCCCCCTGGAGGGGTCCAGAAAGCGCAGCATCGGTTGTTCGTCCCTTCCAGCTGGAGGGTGGGGGGGCAGACGTTCGACGTTCGTGCACGTATGTTCCATTTGCGCAGCATCGCGGTGCTGGCAGTCTTGGCACGATCATGCTCGGCCCTCCTCGCGCGGGGCTTTGCCCCCTCTTGGCCTGGACGTGAGGCCCCTCCTTCTGCCTTCCCCCCCTCTGTCAATTGAAGCTGTGCGCGGCCCGCTCAGCCTCGACCGGAAGAGGTGCGCTCTCGACCCGCGGATCAAAAAATGTTCGGCCCTCCTCGATCGTGCCTCGACCCTGGATCTTCGGTCCTCGGTCGGCGTCGGCGCGGCGGCGCGGGCAGGCAGGGAGCGCCGCCGGGGACGCGGCGGCAGGCAGCGCTCGCACGCAGCGCGGTGTTTTGTTGCTCGCTGGCTTTTGGCATATCTGGGTGCCGTTCTCGGGCCCTCCTCGGGCTGTCAGGAGAGGCGATCCCGAGAAGGGGGCCGAGATCTCTGTGGGCCCCGGAAACGGCAGGGCCATTTTTTCACCGTTTCCAGAAAAATGTCCCTTGAAAAAGGGAAACGGCAAAAAAACGGCGACCGGAAACGGCAAAGAAACGGCTCCAGGATTGGAACCGGAGCCGGAACCGGTCAAAAAAACGGAACCGGTAAAAAAACGGCGTCGGAACCGGCAAACAAAAACGGCAAAACGGAACCGGTAAACAAGCGGCCCTGTTGTTTCCAGGGCTAAGGCTGAGATGTCATGAGATGTGGCCACGGACCGGAGAGCAATCTGCTGGAGGCCTGGGATCTCGAGAACAGAGGGTTCTCAGAATCCTTCTCCGAAGCACTCTTTGGAGGGTTCCTGGACTTCTGGCTGGGGTCCGAGGTCCTCTCCCCGTCACTGGCCCGGGGTCGCAAAGTTTTGTAAGCCCAGGCATCCAGCACACATGCTTCGAGCAGCCCCCCTTGAGCCGGGTCGATGAAGAAGGAACCCTTCTCGTTGGGGAGGGTTCATTGCTCCTTAACTGTGTTCTAGTCGTTCTTAGTTTGCCCCGGGGTCTTCTATGGGAAATCGAAGTTTCATCAGGAGCGAAGAAGGACGTACATGTACATGAATCCACGCTGGTTTCGAGAGTACGCATTGCGCAAATAATCGTATAACGCGGCCGGTCTCGCGGATCGAGGAGCCGTGTTCATGTACATAGCTGGGCGCGTACGTCCTTTGTGGGCTCCCTATTTCACTTGTCCTCGTTCCTTTCTTTCAGGTTCCTGATGCTAGCGCTTCGACTGTATCAAGCGTGGGCTGAAGATCGATGCTGGAGGTGGTGCGGGTCCTCCTGCTGCTCCTTGTCCTCCCTCGCCTTGGTGGCTGGTCGCTCTGCTGCTGCTGCTGCTGCTGCTGCTGCTGCTGCTGCTGCTGCTGCTGCTGCTGCTGCTGCTCCCAGACGCGGACGGTGATTTTCCAATCCGCGACCACCACCAGGCGTTCGGCCCCCCTTCCCCTGGGCCAGCTTCCCGTCCCCTGACCCCCTCGCAGAGCGAAAACAGTCGCGACGGGAGACGTTTCGCTCCTTTCGGCCTCCAGGGTCCCTCACCAGGCCTCGGGACCCTCCTGAAACGACTCGGGATGAACAACCGGCCCTGGGGCATCGGACGAAACCTCGGGGGGTCGACGCTGCGAATGAAAATCATGGCGTCGGGGATCTGGGAATCCGCTTCGGAGGGCCTTCAAGGCCCCGAGAGCGGTCCCGGGCGGCCGAAGGCTGCGGAGCACCCGAGAACAGCAGCAGAGGTGGCAGCCGGGACGGGAGTGCGAGCACGGCCGCCGTGCACCCCTGGTGTGTTGTACAGGCCTCAGGGCGAGGAAAAGGAGGTGGGGGAGGGCGAGGAAGACGAGGAAGACGAGGACGAGGACGAGGAGGACGAGTAATGAGGACGAGGAAGAGGAGGAGGAAGAGGAAGAGGAGGTGGAGGACGAGGACGAGGACGAGGACGAGGAAGAGGAAGAGGACGAGAAAGAGGACGAGGAAGAGGAGGTGGAGGACGAGGACGAGGAAGGAGGTGGAGGAGGACGAGGAAGAGGAGGTGGAGGACGAGGACGAGGACCCTGAAGGACGAGGACGAGGAAGAGGAGGTGGAGGAGGGGGAGGATCCAGGCCTCCCAGATGGGGTCGGAGTGGATGGGGTCGGAGGACTGCGCCGCATCACCGATGCATCATCGATGCCGCTCGATGTGGGGCCCGATTTGCTTCACGTCGACGTCGCCGATGCATCGCCGACGTCGACGATGCATCGCTGGTGCATCACCGATGCATCGCCGATGCATCGCCGATGTCATCGGCGATGCGCCTCCGACCCCATCTACTTCGACCCCATCCAGGAGGCCTCTAGAGGAGGAGCAAGAGGAGGAAGCAAGATGAGGAGGAGGCGGAGGACGCGGTGGAGCAGCAGGACGGGGAGGAGGAGGATCTGGAGGAGGAGGAGGAGGAGGAGGGGGGGGAGTAGGGACAGGGGGAGGACACACTGGGGAGGAAGGAACAGTAGGAGGACGAGGCACGGCCATGTGCACCCTGGTGTATTGCTTGTCAGGGATCATTGCCGACCAGACCAATGATGCAGCCCGCATTGAGGCGAAAGCGCGATTCCATATTAGATGGTGAGGAAGGCTCAGGCGACACGGCTGCCGGACTGGACCCAGCGTCCTCGGTCTCACCGTCCTCCCATGGCACTCTTCATTTTTTGTTTTGTAGAGAAAAAACAGTCACCCAACAACCAGAAGAAAACAAGAAACATAAACAACCCGTACAACCCTAGAACCCTCTAGCGAAACGCTCTTACGAAGGTCTTACGGCCCGCGCCGCTAATCCGGAATGGGGACGACGACGCGGACGAGGACGAGGACGAGGACGACGACGACGACGACGAACCTAGATCCGCTTAACGAAGGCGCTATTCAGGAAACATTGTGGTCGGGAGAACGCAGACCACCACGTCGGGGATGTCCAGGGACCGTCGGAGAGGACTAGAACGAGGAACAATAAGTACCAGAGCGTTCCAGAACGCTTTCAGAGCGCAGGGCGTTCCCGAACGCTCTGAGAAGGCCGCGGCGCCCGATACATCCTCCGGAGTCGCCGGATATCAGAGATTCTCGATGTATCCTCACCCGATTGAATCCTCGTCCTGGCTTCTTAGAGTGGGCTGGGAGAGGGGGGGAGGCACCGCAGAAGCACCACGGGCGCGGGCCTTGTCTGTGGATGCAGGGCCAGCGCCTTCTGCGAAGCGGCCTCCTTCTAAGAAGCCTCCCCCCCTCCCCCCCCCCCCCCCGCGCGCGCCGCCAAGCCTGGCTTCCTCCTCGGCCTCCTCTGCCTCCCCGAGAGGCCTGGCGGGTGTTCCTGGAGTTCTACCGCGCCTGCGCGGCCTGCGCGGGGCCCCCAGCCGCGCCGCCTCTGGAGGGGGCCGCGCCGCGCCAGGGCACGTGAGCGTGCCTCCCTCCCTCTCTCTCCCTCGCTCCCTCTCCCTCTCTCCACCTGTCTCTCCACTCTCCCTCTCCCTCGCTCCCTCTCCCTCTCTCTCTCCCTCGCTCCCTCTCCCTCGCTCTCTCCCTCGCTCCCTCTCACGCTCTCCCTCTCTCCCACTCTCTCCACCTGTCCCTCTCCCTGCGGGACGATCGGAACAGGTACGGAAAGAATGGGTACAATGACCGGAAGCAGTTCCTGAGCATTTTAAGCAGGACCTGCTCTCGGTGTCGCCGTGGACGTTGTCCATTCGAGACAGGAGGCCGCCTGCCCAACAGCGGCCGCGGATGGTCTTGTGCAATATCTGTTGTTGGGCAATATGCCAAAGTGTTCTGTACTCCAGATTTCGTAATAAAGGGAGGGGGGTCTCATTTCGGGGGGGGTCTCTTCCAGGCCATCTTGGAGGGCCTGGGGGGGGTCTGGGGACGATGTTCTGGAGGGTTCTCCCAAGGGGGGGGGGTCTGAAATGGCTTGCCTTGGAGGGTCCAGACCCCCTCCCTTGTATTACGAAAGCTGGAGTACCCCTTTCGGGCGTCCAGATCTCTCTCTCGTTTGCGGGGCGGTGTGAGCGATTCTCTCCGCGCATGACTCACATGACTCGTATGGCGCTCCTCCCCCTCCTCCTCCTCCTCCTCCTCCTCCTCCTCCTCCTCCTCCTCCTCCTCCTCCTCCTCCTCCTCCTCCTCCTCCTCCCTCTTCCTCCTCCCCCAAGCCCCCACAGGCGCGTACACGTGTGCCTTCGTCAGTGCGCGTGTGCCTTCGTCAGTGCGCGTGTGCTGGAGCTCGTCAGGACAAGGCTCGAGAGGGATATTGGCAGCGGCATGCGATCTCACAGCAAGTGCACACGACACACTGCTGCGCGCCAATCCTTCGGCAAACATTCACTGCACGCACGCGGCCTGCATGTGGCGGCACATTGAACGTCTCTCTCTCTCTCTCTCTCTCCTTCGGGGCGTCTGAGCGTCGCTCCCATCCTTCCTCCTCCGCGTTTTGGCTGCCAGACAGGGCTGGATTTACATACTGCCTCAACTAGTTTTTGACCTCAAAGCTTCAACCCGTCGGGCCGATCCGATCCGATCCTCCCTCCCGCTTGGAGCTTTCTGGGGGGCCGAGGTGGCCCAGCCTTTTTGCTTCCGGCGAGCAGGGAGGAGGGGCAGGTTCGAGGCTCTGGGGCCAGGAAGGTTTTGTTGCCCTTTTCGGCCTCCAGGGGCCGTGCTCGGGACCCCAGACCGTGAAAAACGGACCCTGTGTTTAAGTCGGGCCTACCCATCTACATGAGGAGTATTCAAAAATCAAATGATAGTCTGGGGGCGACTTTTGGAGTATGTTTGGACCTTTTTGGGGCTTGTTTGATTATTTACATTTTCCGTCGAAAATTCACCTGTAGGGGGACATGCTCGACCTGACATCAGATTTGGCCTCGCCCCCCTTCTGCGCCGATTCTTCTGGGGCCCCGTCCAGTTCAGAACACTGGCCTCCTCCCAGTGTCTCCCTCCTCCCTCCCCTCCTCCCCCGCAGAGGAGGCAGGCAGCACCCAGCCGGCATGTGTGTGGTTCTCCTGCGAGCTTCTGTCTCGGACTGGTGTTCGGGGTCTTGGCCCCTGAGCTCCTCCTTTCCCTGGGGCCCTCCTCGACCGCCGGGCCCGAGTGGTTCTGGCGCTCGCCTGGCAGCAGGGGGCTCTGACCCCGTCTTCGTGGACAGCCGCTTCGGTGCGATGCTCCTCCTCGCGCATGAGCGCAACGGTCCTCGCTGGCTTCCAGGCGGCGCGCAGGCGAGAGCAGCGGGGCCGGACGGGGCTGGAAAGAGGACACATCCGCTCCAGAGCGTTCTGGAGCGCTGTGGGAAGGCCGCGGCGCCCGATACGGTCCTCCAGAGCCGCCCGATTTCCGAGGAATGTTTTTCGTTGTAAGGTTTTTGGGGGATTCTGGTTGAAACCCTTCCTAAAACCTCCCGCAGAAAGGTTATTGGAAGGTTTTTGATGCATTCCCCTAAAAGCCTTGCTAAAACTTTGTTTGTTTTTTGTTGGTGGGGGGCGGTTTTGCAGGGTTGTTGGAGGATTCCTTTTAAGAGCCTTCCTAAAACATTCCCTTCGGCAGGTTTTTGGGAAGGTTCCTCAGGGAACTTGTTGGAGGGGAGATCCTCGATCTGTCCTCACCGAGCTTATCCTCGCCCTGGCCCTCGGGGCGGGGGACGTCCCGCCGCTCAGCACCTGGGGCGCTCCGGGCGGAGCCTCGCCGTCGGCGCGTCTCGCCCTCGGGCGGGATGTGCCAAGCGGAGGCCGTCGGAGGTGCGCGGACTTGGCATCGCTCGGACGCGTGCATTTTTTCTTGGCGAGAACCTTCGAGGAACATCCTGGGCCATCGAGCAAAAAAAACCACGCACGAAACCGAGCAACGCACGGGAGATGGACGTCCGAGCGACGGCAAGAGGACGGCGGCAGGCCCGCCGGCGGCGGGCGGGTGGAAGGGCGGCGGCGGCAGGAGGCAGTCGTCTGGGAGAGGTGCCGACCTACCAGGGGCAACGATGGGGGTGGGGGGGCACAGGCTTAGGGGGGGGGGGACGCAGTGGCCCTCGAGCGCCCATGCATCGCCGATGGGCGTCCGATGGCCCCGCCCCGCCCCGCCCATGGAAGGTGCGGATGTGCTATCGGGGGCCCATCGCCGATCTCTCGGCGATGTATCGCCGATTCTGTAGGTCGATGTTCCCCCCCCCCCCCTTGTGCCAGTCCCCCCCCCCCTTGTGCCAGTCCCCCCCCTTGTGCCAGTCCCCCCCCCCCTTGTGCCAGTCTCCCCCCCTGACGTTGCCCCTCGACCCTTTGGAACTCAGGTTGGTCGGAAGTGCCAGAGCATGCGCCTGCAAGGGGTGCCATTTTCTGGGTTCGGGGTGCTCGGACCAAGCCACGGCACGTTGGCTCGGGCTCCTCTGGGCACGCACGCCGGCAGCGCAGACTGGCGTTAGCATGCGATCAAGACGCTGCAGTAAGAGTCGCTTCGGGCCCAGGAGGGGCCTTGGTTTTCGGGCGGTTCTTGCGACCTGGGCCTGGGAACTGCTTCGTGGCCTAGGCTCGCCATCTGTGACCAGAAAAGCCCCTCCCTCCGTTCCTCATGCAGGGTTCCTTGTGGCAGCGCCATGGGTGTAAACGCGCCATGTGGCAGCGGCTGATTTCGTGAGTTGGCGCTGCACTTCTGCCCCTGGCGCGCAGGGGGAGCGGTCCAGCGCCGGTCGCAGCAATCCGTGCGGACCTCCGAGAGTTTATGTCCATGCCGTTCTTTGTTTCGTTACGGAGGCGGGGATTTGTCTATAGCCACCGCCTGGGGGATCGATCTGTGGGGACCCCGTCAGGCGGTGGATGTATGGATGTATTCGGGGTCCCTAGGGCCAAAAAACATAGCCATATTTACCGCCCGATCCAAGGACGTCGCTTCCACAGGCGGTGGTGGATTTAGGTGTATCCCCGCCTGGCTTCTTTGTCCATCAGGGCGGCACCTGCAGGCCTCGCCTGCCGCGCTCTGTCCCCATCGCTTCCTGCAGTCGCTCGGGCACGGACGTCCGAGAGGCCCTGCGCCCTCTCCCTGCAGCCCTGAGCGCTGCGTCCGCATCTGCGGAAAAAAACACACAGTGGGAAACAGAAACACACTGTGGGAAAAAAAACACACTGTGGAAAAAAAAACACTGTGGGAAAAAAACACAGTGGCAAACACACACACACACACACACACGTGTCGCGTGGGAAAAAAAAAGCACACTATCGGGAGGAAGTCATCGTCGCCCGCGTCGCAGTGCTCGTCCGTGGCGTGCCGTCGCCGTGCCGCTTGCAGTCCTCGCCGCCATCGTTGGTCTCCGTCCCCGCCGGCGCCGGTGGCCTCTTTCGCGTCCTGGGCCTCACCGGTAGCACAGGACCTGTGGGCTGGTGGACCTTGGGGTCCACTTCTTGCATCGGCTTGCCGAGTCTGTAAAGCAGGCGCCCTAAGCATGTGAGAAGCTGGCATGCCAGTGGGTGCACCACGATCATTTCGTATGTTCCGATGGGCCCGCAGGGCTCCAGGGTATCTCGCGAAGCTCAGAGTCGACGAAGGCTGTGCTCTTCGAGTTCTTCTAGCACCGCTTCCGACCTTGCTTCCCGTCAGTAACTTGGCAGAGGTGGATTCTAGGCGACTGGGACACATAATGTGTAGGTGACAGGCATACGTGGACGAGTACGACCCACACAGCTTACATCATAAGGACCTGCCTGTACTTCAAATTTCATGGCCGAAGCCATGCGAGGTTGGTCACAACAAGTCAAAAGGTCGAGCATGCACGACTAGAGGCCCAACGTGTAATGCACCGGAAACGCTTGCACATAATGATCCCATGCCGACTCATGCGGGACCCTCGAAGGAGACATCCCAACGGAGGCAGGAGGGTTCAAAAACTAAGGGCGCGGGGAAGCGAGATGAACACGAGCAGGGCGTGAAATCTCATCATGGGGCAGCAGGGCACCATACATTCCCAATCCAATGTGCCTGCCGATTCAACCTACTCAGACATTCCATCGGACTACATCGACAGGATGACGACGAGCCTCGAGCACAGCGACAGTGTCAGCGTGATCCCCACTGTCAACCAGGCGGCCTGGGCAGTGGAGGAGACGGTGAAGTCTTCACCTTATGCACATGCAAATATTGACGCGTGCGAGCCCATGTGCCCGACTGGGGGTTCCAACCAGATGCAACATGAGAAGATGGGCCTTGCCACGAATCTACCCCCCAGTCGCAGTCGCTGCAATATGAATCATTTCCGCTTGAGTTCGGCAAGGCCCAAGGGAGGGATACGAAGAAAGCCAGACATTCAGCACGGGGGACATATAGATGAGCACGGGGGTACGCAAAGTAGGCGGTAACACGCGACTTGACTGATGGCCCGCCCCACAGGTACAGCTGAGAAGCCGCAGCGTATTGCCCTCGGGGAAGGGCCATCGAGATTCGATCCGTCACCAACCTCGGGCGACATGAGGAGGGGCACGGCCTGCCGGTCTCAACAGGAGAACACCACGCAATATCAAGCTCAACGGCCGCATGTGGCAAAAGCCATTATGGGTCAGGGGCCACGGCTCGGGCGCGTGCGACGTGGGCTGGCAAACCGTAGGCCTGCCGGACAGATAACGTGCCATCACAGTCCCAGAGAAGATGTCATGAAGCAGCAATTGCACTCGCATGAGCCGCTCCGCAGACGGAGTAGGAGCAGGTCAAGTTCATTGCCCCAGGAACAGACGATCCGCGTGCCACAACACTTGAGGCCTCCTCTACGCCGGCGTGGACAGGCCGACTGAAGTGCGAAAGGGGGGGGGGGAAATATGCAGGACGATGGGACAGCATGGGGTGGTGAGGGGATGTTTGCTGCCAGCCCCATGCTTCCGCATCCTCCCACGCCGACATTTTCTGGACATCTCTGGGGGAACTACACATATATTCGGTATCCATGTTTGAGCACTGAGGGTTAATCCAGAGCGTGGAAGGTAGGTGGTGGAGGGAGAGACGTATCTGGAAGGGGACAGGTAGAAGAAGGGGAGGAGGAGGAGGAGGAGGAGAAGGAGGAGGAGGAGGAGGAGGAGGAGGAGGAGGAGGAGAAGGAGGAGACGGAGGAGGGGAGGAGGAGGAGGCGGAGGGAGGAGGAGGAAGAAGAGGATGAGGATGAGGAGGAGGAGGAGGGGGAGGAGAAAGAGAAGGAAGAGGAGGAGAGGAAGAGGAGGAGGAGGAGGAGGAGGAGGAGGAGGAGGAGGAGGAGGAGGAGGAGGGGTGTAGGAGGAGGAGGGAGAGGATAAGGAGGATTAGGAGGGGGAGGAGGGGGATGAGGAGTTAGAGGAGGCGGCGGAGGAGGAGGAGGAGGAGGTGGGGCAGGATGAGGAGGATTAGGAGGAGGAGAGCAATGCGGAGGAAACGGAGAAGGAGGAGCACGAGGAGGAGGAGGAGGAGGAGGAGGAGAAGTGGATGTGGAGGGGATTAGGGCAAGGAGGAGGAACGGAGGTGAGGAGGACAGGAATGAGGAGGAAGACGTGGAGGGGGATGAGGGGCGGAGGAGAAGGAGAAGTTGCAGGTGGAGGAAGAGGAGGAAGAGGAAGACGAGGAGGAGGAGGGGTTGAGGACAAGGAGGAGGAGATGGTGGTGGAGGAGGAGCAGGAGGAGGGAGGATATTCGGTAGGAGAGCAATCAGGAGCAGGAGACGGAGGAGAAGGAGGAGGAAGAGTTTGAGCAGGAGGGTGAGGATCGCGGCTATCACGACGCGACGGCTCACGCCAGCTAGCGTTGGTCCAACGCTTCCTCCTCCTTCTCCTCCTCCTCCTCTTCCTCCTCCTCCTCCTCCTCCTCCTCCACCTCCGCCGTAGCCATTTTGGCTCAAGACCCCATGTCGCCCAGCTGCAACGTGGATACCGCTGATCCGCGGACAGACCCCAGGTTTTGCCGAGCCTACACTGGCAGGGACGGGCTCCTGCCACCGATCATTCCTTCCGTTCCAGTTGGTTCCAGGTGCTCATGGGCGGCGATCGCCATGGCGGGAAGTCTCGCAATGCGAAGGAGGAACGGCGTGCTCCTACGGCGTCATCCCGATCTGCGTCTTCTACCCCGCGTGCCTCCTCGCCGTCGTCTCGGCTGCGTGATCCCCGCGAGTCTCACGGTGCTGCTGACTATCGTGAGCGTGATCGCCTTCGCGCTCGGGACCGTTACCTTCCCGCTGCCAGTGGCCCGTCTGCTGAGGGCTCCCGACGCTCCCGCAGCGCTGGCCGTGGCACCTCTCCCGCCATCATGGACGGCCCCAGTGGAACGCAGCACTATGGCATCGCCACACCCCTCGCTGCTGACGATGTGCAGGTCCAGACTTCACCAGTTACTGTGGGCGCAACCGCACCGCCCTACCCGTCGCCATGGCCGACACCACCATCCTCGAGACCGTGGGCGGCTCCTGGAGGTTCCGCTGAAGGCCGAGTACCTGATCCCTGGGCTGCCGCTGCTGCTTCCCATGGCCCCGCGTCTCACGATGCTGGTGGCCCCGCTGCCCCGTCTTCTGACTCCTTCCAGGCGGAGGCCATGCAGGCTTTCACACAGAAGGCTATGGAGACCATACTGGCCCAGCTTCCTGCCGCGCTCAGTGCGGCCACAGTTCCACGCATGGAGAAGTACGAGGAGCGCTTCAACCAGCAGCTGCGCCGCGTGGACGGGGAGATCCATGCACAGCGTGCTCGCTCGGACTTGCTCGACAATACCGTGGCGGGCTTGGCCCATCGCCTCTCGCATCTGGAGCAAGAGCTCGACCTGGCGAAGGCGAAGCCGCGTCCACCCATCGTGCCGAACCCAGAGTGGGACAGGGACGTGGACCACACTATCCTTACGGTGCGGGCCTCTTCTGCGGTGGCCAAAGACGCCGTGGCCGCGTCGTTGGCACCATGGCTCACAGAGGCGAACTTCCCTCTCGGTGATGGAGTGGAGCTGCACGGAGACGACGTGGCGAAATCGTTTACCCTCGCCTTTCAAGGCCCCATGGAGGCAACCCGCACCTCGAGGCGGCGACAGGCGCAGCAGCAACTCCGTCTCCCAGATGGATCATGGCGCGCATTCCGTGTCGATGTGGGCTCGGGGGCAGTGCCGCTGCACGTTTCCGCGGACAAGAACAAAAAGATGGTGGCCACGGAGATTGCATGCAAGAAGTTGCAACGCTGCCTCTTGGACCGTGGCATCCGCACGTACCTCGACAAGGACAACGGCCAACTCTTGGCCAAATGGGAGCCCTTGGTGCGCGTGCTCCCTTTACCTGGAAGCAAAACCCCCAAGGTGGAGTGGAATCTCTCGGCGCTCGCGGAGACCAACATGCCCAAGGACGACGCCAACGATCTTGCTCGCCAAGTCTTCGATACACGTGAGGTACGGTGGAGTGGGTAACGAAGTGTTTGGGGTTGGCTACCTGGCCTTCACGACCTGGAGCACGGGTGCCCTGTTACACTACAGACCAGCGGTTTTGAGCAGGAAGCTCAGTTACCTGAGCAAGCTGATGGGGGCTGGCAAAGTAGTGGCGCTGCAGGAGATCCACGGTGGTGAACGCGCTATGGAAGAAGCACTTCAACGGATTCGCTGTACTTCTCACGCCTGCTTTGTTTCTGACCCTGGAGTTCCTCGTGCGGGAGGCGTTGCCACCCTCGTTCCGACTGGCGCCCACGTTCGATCCACTGGGAAGAGCTTCGTCGCTGGTCGGGTACTGCTGGTCACCATACACAAATCAGAAGTGGACTTCACGATCTACCATTGGAACGTGCACAATGTTGCCCTGGACGCCGCCAGCCTGAAGGAGGTTCATGCCCGTCTTCGGATGCAACTCCAGCGAGTTCGTGATCATCCCTTGAGGTGCACAGTTGTTCTCACAGGCGACTTCAACATTTCGGCGACGCCCATCAACCCCCGTCGTGGTGATGCTCACTCCTGTAATCCGAGTTCGTCAGGTCGTGGGGGGCAGGATTCAGCCCTGCAAAGTCACTACCCCACGACCACAAGCTCACCGCGTTCGGCATCTTCTGCGACAACCCTGGCCACATGTACTCCACCTTCGGCGCCGCGGTTGTCAAGTTCGGCCTCTTCATCGGTGTCCTCCTTTCCCTGGTCCCCCCCGTCAGCGTCTTCCCCCAGTACCACTGCTTCGGAGAGTGCGCAGGGGCCGCCCTCTCTCTCAGCGACGTCGCATGCCAGCGGGGGCCATGGTGGTGATCCGACTCTGCGTGTTGGCTCTACTCGTGCCTCCCGTCCTGGCGACTCGAACTGGCTCGCATCAGAGGCGCCAACTCATTGGCACGCCCCGACCGCGTGCGAGTCCAAAATCGATCGTCTCTTCGTCGCATCCCCTCCATGGCTTCTTTGTCAGTCTGCCCAGCTTGTTTCTGTCCGTGATGAACCGCGAGAATTGGCCCGCCGGGGTATTTCTGATCATTCGCCTCTGGAGATCACCTGGCGCCCTCGGGATCACGTTCGTGCGAAACGCCAACGGCCCCTTCCTCGTTGGGTGTACAAGGATAAGATTTACGCTCAGCTGGTCTCCCACATGGAAGCCCAGGTTCAGATTGATGATCTCGCCTTTGACCCTCCGCGCATGCTCGCTGCCGCTACCGCTGTGCGTCAGGCTGCAGGTCTTCTCGCTCGCAATGCCATCTGTCGTGCCGCACCATCTTCTCTGGCTGTTCGGGCTATGATTTCTCGTTCGATTGCACGGTGTGTTTGGCGAGGTGATGTTCGCCTTGCCCGTGCCCTTCTCTTTCAGCACCCCTGGACACAGGATCTCATACGCGTGGAAGGTGAGGTGGTTTCTTTCGTTGACCCAGGTGGCTTTCATGATCTCCATAGTCTGTGGCAACAGCAGGAGGCAGCATCTCGTCGGAAGGCGTTAGAGTCAGAGCTCAACCAGTCGTCGTCCACCACTGTCAAGGCTCGTCTCGCAGGGCGTCGTCGTGCGCTCATTCGGTCTGCCCAGTTATGGAATCCGCTCTCAAGACGTAAGTACTGAGCGTCGGTTGCGGCCACGGAGATGATTTCGATATCAGAGATGCTGGCGGGTGGCTCCCTGGCATCGGAACCAGTTCCTCCTTCCCAGGCCCCGATGGTGGACGCCCTGGCCTCGTACTGGGGCCCTGTGTTCTCCAAAACCCATACGGCCCCCTCCCTCGCCCAGAAGTACATCGACCCATTTAGCAGCTCGGGGGATTTCACAGAGGTTCGGCCACCCGTCCTCCGTGATGTGGAGCGCGCACTTGAACAGTCGAGCTGGTCCGCCCCTGGCCCCGATGGGCTTCATTACGCGGCCTGGAGGTGTGGATCGAGGGCTCGGGTTCTTCTTGCGGTTCTTCGCTGGATTGCTCTTGGGAATCTCATGCCATCCAACTTCACGGCGTCGCTCGCAGTCTTCCTCCGCAAGGGCCCCAAGACCCCTTCTCATGATCCTGGTGATGGTGGCGTTGTTCGGGCCCCTGGTGATACCCGCCCGCTAGGTCTCAAGAACTCCTCGAACAATGTACTGAACCAGACCCTTAGCTTGGTGACGCAGAAGATTGGGGCCCCATCTCAGCGGGGCGTTATTCGGCGGCGCAACTTTCTGGATAACATTGTTGACCTGGACCTTTATGCTCGTTCGGCCAGCATGATGGCTGCTGTATCATCCCATGCCCCTTCGCTGATCGCGTTCGACTTCGCCCAGGCTTTCCCGTCGGTCTCCCAGGACTGGCTCTTACAATGTCTTGCTCGACTTCGCCTTCCAGCCCCACTGGTTTGCGCCCCCCGCCCCCTATGCCACTGCTCCCCTTGTTACTTCGTTGGCGACTCCCCGACGTACCTCTACCACATGAACTCTGGGGTGCTTCAAGGCTGTCCGTTGAGCGGCTCGCTGTACGTCGTCGCGAACAACCCGTTCCTCCTGGACCTGGAACCCTGCTTGGTCGCGCGTGGGCGTCTTCTGGGTGTCATTCGGGCCTGCGCGGACGATCTTGGGGCGGCCCTCTTCCACAACAGAGCGTATCCCCGTTTGGCCCGAGTATTTCGTCATGCTTCTAGGTTTGTTCAGCTACGTCTCAAGCCAGCGAAATGCACTGTGATACCTCTTCGTGATCTCTCTATGCTCGAACATGGAGTCATACTTCGACGCCAACTTGTGTTTGCGGACCCGACCTGGGCCGATTTCGCGATCGTTCCCGCGTGCACTTATCTTGGCTTTCATATTGGCCCTGGCGCCACCGATGACAGTCAATGGGCGACACCTGTACTCAAGCATGCTACTCGCACCACCGCGATCTCGACGCAGGGCGCTGATCTCCCCACGGCTGCAACACTGTATCGACAACGAGCTGCCCCCACGCTGTCTTATGTGGCCCAGCTGGTTCCATTACCCTGGCGAGTCGGGCAACAGCAGCGGTTCCTTCTCGCCCGCCCCATGCGCACACCCGCCAGCATGTTACGGACCGCTGACTGCTTCGCCCTGCACACTGTGAGTGGCCCTAAGTTCGTCTCTATCTTCTGTATCGCTGCTGCCGCACGACTCCGTGCGGCTTTGGTCACGCGTCTGACCTGGCGCTCTCAGCTGCAACGACATCGAGAACTTCTCTGGGAACATGGCACGGTCTCTCAGGCCACCAGTGCTACCTTGGCCCCGAGCTTCTGGTTAGCGCCACCTTTTGCCTGCCATTTGGAAGAAGCCCGCGTTGGGCTTTCCGTCGTCGACGCAGCTGAGAACTGGTGGGCAAATGGTTTTGAGCCTCTGGCGTGCAGGGAGCACTTCCATCCCCGAGGGGGTGATCGCGTTCTTTCGCGCTGAGCCCAACCCCACGACTCTCCCATGGAGCCTTGCCCGTCGCGTTGCAGTACCATCCGCACTTGAAGCTCACGCTGCAGCACTACTTCGAGCCCCCAAGTGGCAAACCGCGTTCACCGACATCTTCCAGCGCGTGGTCTTTCCTTACCGATTTCTGGAGCTACTCGCCCTTCGAGTCCAGCGGTACTTTGGGATTCATGATGTTTGTTGGCCCACAGTCCTCGCTCAACTACATCTTATGCCAGCATCTTGGGCATTCATCTGCGTGCGGTCGTTCCGCGGAGGATGGATCACTCACCGCCGCATGCAGCGTGAGGCGTGGTGCATATATGGCTGCGGCGGTCCAGACACGATGCGGCATTATCTTACCGAGTGTGGTCGGTGCTTTCACTTTGGCGCACTCACTCTGCGTGAGGATCTCCCAGTCGAGATCGGACATCGACTGGGATTACGAGGACCGACTCCAGCTGCTCTTATAGCCTGCTATCACCACTATCGTTTGATGGCAGCGCGGCACCTTACTCCTCCATCCTATGCTCGCGCTCGCGAGCTGGTCGCTGCGGCGCAGATCGCCCTGAGGCTCCCACTGCGTGGTCGGCGACAGCTGGCTCTTTTACGGCGATCCACTCTACGTGAGTCCCTCGTGGCGGCTCGCCGATACTGTGCGTTGGACGACCCCACCTGTGAGGCGCGGGGCATGGAGGTGGCACCGTGCCCGTGGGCTCGGTCATTGCCTTCGTCGGCGACCTCAGAGCTGTGCGTTGATGCCGACGGTGGAGATGTTCTGGTGGATTGTCAGGTCCCTTCTTTCTCCGAGGAGGCCCCTTCCGTGGTGGCGCCATCTTCGCCCTCTTCTCGGGAGTGTCTGTCGAGCTTGGGGTGTTCTCGATCTAAGATGCCACCGTCGGTCCTAGTGTGTCTGCCGAGCCCCTGGAGTCCACGAAGCCAGATGTCAGCACAGGTCCAGAGAGGGTGTCCTTCGACAGGGTCCTCATGGCTGCCGCCACGTGAGTCCTTGAGGGAAAACAATGCTGCTTCGTCGCTCGCATCGCCCTCGCCATCTCTTTCGTTGTCT
This sequence comes from Prorocentrum cordatum, assembly GCA_963575745.1. NCBI lineage: Eukaryota > Dinophyceae > Prorocentrales > Prorocentraceae > Prorocentrum > Prorocentrum cordatum. Next base: position 194,201 of record CAUYUJ010017960.1, on the reverse strand, counting down.
TCTCATGCGCTCCCCTCTGTGCATGGACCTTCTCGCGATGTCGAGCTCATCTCCTTTTGCTTTGTTGACTATGACATGCCGCGTGATCTCGCGGGGATCAGAGTGCGTACGGCTGAGGAGCAAGCCTCTTTTACAGGCCCGTCCCAGGCAGCCTCTCTGTTGGGGTCTGCTCCCTCTCTTTTTCGTTCTTCTCGTCCCGACGTCCCTGCTCCTGCTGTTGCGTGCCCTTCCTTCTCTCCTCTCCTTCCTGAGGTTACGAGCCTCCGATCTGGCGCTCTGCAGCCATGTCCTGAACAGGGTCTCGCGCCATTCCGATCGTTCCGTTCTTCTCTGTGGTCTTGCTGTAGCGACGATGCTGATGGTGCTCCTGGGACCCCTTCTCTCTCCTCGCGGCCGATCGAGCCCTCTCCTCTCGACCTCATTGGGATCCCTGCGTGCACTCAGCTCCCGCCGCTTCCGCTCGCCTGCACGGTGCCGCCCAACAGCACTCTGCCTGCGACGTCGACGATGAGGGTGTCGCCGTCGGTCTGCTTGGCCCTGTCGTTTCAGTGTCCCCTTGTGCCACCGATGAGCGACGACTCCATCGCCCAGGCACCCGCGGCGTGCTCTCTCAATGGACCTTCTCGCGATGTCGAGCTCATCTCCTTTTGCTTTGTTGACTATGACATGCCACGTAATCTCGCGGGGATCAGAGTGCTTACAGCTGAGGAGCAAGCCCCTTTTACAGGCCCGTCCCAGGCAGCCTCTCTGTTGGGGTCTGCTCCCTCTCTCCTTCGTTCCTCTCGTCCCGACGTCCCTGCTCCTGCTGTTGCGTGCCCTTCCTTCTCTCCTCTCCTTCCTGAGGTTACGAGCCTCCGATCTGACGCTCTGCAGCCATGTCCTGAACAGGGTCTCGCGCCCTTCCGATCGTTCCGTTCTTCTCTGTGGTCTTGCTGTAGCGACGATGCTGATGGTGCTCCTGGGACCCCTCTCCTCGCGGCCGATCGAGCCCTCTCCTCTCGACCTCATTGGGATCCCTGCGTGCACTCAGCTCCCGCCGCTTCCGCTCGCCTGCACGGTGCCGCCCAACAGCACTCTGCCTGCGACGTCGACGATGAGGGTGTCGCCGTCGGTCTGCTCGGCCCTGTCGTTTCAGTGTCCCCTTGTGCCACCGATGAGCGACGACTCCATCGCCCAGGCACCCGCGGCGTGCTCTCTCAAGGCGGAGGGCAGCGCGAGAGACAGGGGAGGTGGTTAGGAAGTTGACGGATTCCTCCTGTACGCTTTGCCTCCTCCTCCACCTCCTCCCCCCCCTCCTCCTCCTCCTCCTCCTCTCCTCCTCCTCCTCCTCCTCCCTCCTCCTCCTCCTCCTCCTCCTCCTCCTCCCCCCCCTGTCGTTGGCGTGCCGCCGCCCGCTGGGGGCGGCCACGACGCTGGGCGCCTTGCGAGTGGCCCTTGCGGGCCCGCCCGCGGGGCGCGGACCGCCGAGGTGCTCTGCCGCTCCGGCGGCGAGTCGCCCCAGGCCTCCCCGAGCCGAGGCCGGCCGCCCCCGCAGGGGGGGGTCGGGCAGCGGCGAGGCGTCCTGTCACCGAACGCGTGCCACTGCTCGCAAAGCGCCTGCTCGCAAACGTATTAAAAAAACATGCCTGCTTCGGTGCGTTTTATCGTAGACCCTCCGCGGGCCATTGGCGAGCAGTCACTCTGCGAGTAGTAGAACGCCCTCGTCTATCCTGGTTTGCACCAGGGAAAGTCGGCCACGCGCAGAGGGGGGGTACGGGGGAGGGGGGAAGGCTTCTTAGAAGCGCCCCTGCTTCTCAGCAGGCGCGGGCCTTCTCTGTAAGTGCAAGGCCGGCGCCTTTTAAGAAGCAGCATCCCCAAGACGCCTCCCCCCCGCCCCCTACCCCCCCGTGCGCGCCGCCAAGAATCGGTCGGGACCCCCTTGGTGTAGACCTGCAATCTCAGACGGTACGCTTTTTCACCCCAGCGGTTTTCCCACAAGTTCGGCCTGCGGTAGCGGTATCTGTGATAAAAAGTATCCCCCTTGGGAGGGGTCGGGACTTGAGACGACCGCGCACTGGAAGAAGCCGATCGTCTGATGTCTGGGAATCGGATTCCCAGGTGTGGGTTCCAGGAGCCTTGCGGCCAGCAGTTCTGGCTCAGCGTGTCGCCTCTCCAGCTCTGGCCCTCCACGCCGCGGCGCGACACCCTGACCATTCGAGCAGCGGCGACGCGTCCTGACTTGCTTATCGGCCCACCAAATAGTGTCCGAGTAATGTGTTGTGGTCTGTACGGAGTGCTCTCAGAACATCTCTGGTTGGCGCTGTCTTGCTTCTGCACATCGGCAATCTGTTCTAAGAGGTTGATGGCCTTTTTCGGATCTGTCTTGGCTCTGGGAACATGTCGTTGTAGGCCCACAGGGATGCCGGGTCGGTCGGTCCCTGCTCAAAACCACGTTTTGCGAGCCCCCGAGCGTCAGCGTCCCGAGCTCTCCTCCACCCCCCCGCCCCGCGGATGCGGAGCGACGCGCTGCCCGCCTGCAGGTGCGCACAGCTTGTTCCGCCAGGGCCGCCGCGGCACGCTGAGCAGAGCCGGCCGGAGCGTGCCCTCGCGACCAGTGCGCCATGGGGGAGGCGGGTCCTGAAACAAAAACAAGCGGCTCCTGAGTTTTCTCGCCGTTTTCGAGCTATCGGGGCCCTCCAAGGGCCCTGGATTTGCAGGGAACCACCCACTCGGGAGGAGGGGCTAGTCCTGGGGGAAGGCCCCAGTGTCCAGTGCCCGTTTCCCTCAGGATTCTGTTTCCCCCCTGCTAACCAGTCGTGCCTGACAAGTCTTATTGCCAGTTCATCGCATTCGCTCACGCTCATGGCCTGTCTGGCCGCCGTTCGTCCTTTCAGCTTTCCGCCTTCTTCTCCCCCAGAAAGGGGTGATCGGATTTCAGTTGGATTCCATCCGTGCGTTTTCCGTTCTTGTCGGTTCCCCAACGGTTTTCTCTAGCCTCGGGGTGCTCTCTGGGGGAGGATTGGGTTTCGGTCGGGTTCCACGCGTTTTCCTGGCCGTCTCGCCCGTTTCCCGAATGCTTCCCAGCCTGCGGGTGCTCTCCAGCTCCGTCCCGTCGAGAGCTTCTCGGGGGTGTCTGGACCGTCGGGGACGGCCGCTGGAGGGCCGATTCATTACGACCCGAAAGCCAGCAGGTGTCTTGCATGGCCCACTTCGATGTGGCCGCTCCGGTCCGAGTCGATTCTTATTGACCAGCGGTCCGAGGCGGCCCGAGGCTCGCATGGCGCCGTGGTGTACCGGGGCGCGGCCGATCCGATCCGCTTTCGGGATGCAGCCAGATCGGATACTCGTTCTGACCCGATCCGATTTTCACAGGCGATGTCGTTATTCCACCCCCGGGCTTGTCCTGGGCATCGCTCGGACGTGTGCATTTTTCCTTCGGCGAGGACCATCGAGGAGCATCCTTGATCATTTGGCGAAAAAACCACGCACGAAACCGATAAACAACCACAGGGAATGGACGTCCGAGCGATGTCGAGTGTCGACGAGAGACGAAGCGACTAAGGAGGGGAACCCTGGGATGCCTCCCCCCGGGGGCCATTCGGGCGCACCCGCATCGGGGGTGGACGCCCCCGCCTCGTACATCCCAGGGTTGGGCCCCAGCTCTTTGGACCATTCGAAGGCCTCCCAAAGCTTGGGATGGGGGCCAAATATTCACCAGCTTCGAACTGATCCCTATCCCCAAGATTGACACGACAAAAGGCGACGACAATCTTAGGGACTCGCCGTCAAAAAATCAGGGAATCCCGAAGATTGGCATCGTGATGAGGAGATGCCCAGCATAGGGATAGGGAGATGTTCCAGGCTGGTAAAATATCCCCAGTTACACATCCTCTTTCGACGATGGCTGATCCTGCCCATCTCCGCCTTGCGCCGGGACCCGTGGCGGCGGTGGTGGCGTCGGCGAGGGCGTGGAAGGGGAGGGAGGGGCCCAGACATCCACGCGCAGCACGTTGGATCCAGGCATCCATCGTCCAATGTGCTGCGGCCCAACGTCCAGACGTCCAACGTTCAGGTCCAGACATTGGATCTAGACATGCAGCCAGGTCCAGTGTGATCTGGACGTTGGATCCAGACATCGAACGTCCAGATCCAACGTCCATCTAGAAAACTCCTTGCAGAGGTTATACTCGCAGTTTTTGGCCTCCGGGGCCCATCGCAGGGCCCAGGCCCGTCGGGAGGAAGACCCGGGGCGGGGAGCTGGCCGCCCAAGGGAAGGGCCTGGGCTTCTGGGGGCCCCGCATGGCAGCAGTCGGTCCATCGGATCCCTGGGGAAGGAGGGGGGGAGGGAGGGACCGAGGTGGGATCGGGAGCGAGGGAGCGAGGGAGCGAGGGAGCGAGGGAGCGAGGTGGGATCGGGAGCGAGGGAGCGAGGGACCGGGCGGGGCCAGGTCGGGGGTAGCTCGTCCCAGAGCGTGCCGGGACGCTCTCAGAGCGTCCTGGAGCGCTTTGGAAAGGCCGCGGCGCCCGATGTATGTTCCAGAACCGCCAGTTCTCAGAGATCTCCGATCCGATGTTGCCCCTGTCCTTCCGAACACAACGAAGAACCACAACCAGAACTGAAGCTCGACATGAACATATTTGTGTTGTGAAGCCCGACACGGGCGTAGGGACAACGACCCCGCTCCGAAGGGCAGCGGTCTCTGCCCTGCGGCGTGTCCTCGTGGGTCTCCCATCTTGCTCTCTGGCTGCCGTTGTCCTGCGGCGGTCTGTGTATGCCTCGCTTGCTGTTGCGCGCCTTACTTAAGTCGGAAAGTATGGTGTTCTCGGAGAGGCCTCGGGGACCGTCTGCCGCGGGGTCCGCGGGCAGTGCAGTGTATTGTCATTTGCAAGGGGTAACACGAGGCACCGCGCAAGTCTCGCGAGCAATTTCAATCTCTTTTGCATCTCTCGTCCGATGGCATATTCTCCAGCCGAGCTTTCGATTACTCACGAAGCAACACACCTAACTGTTGTAGCTCGGAGGGGGCCCTTTCACCAGTGTTTATGGTAAACATGATGAGAGAGAGCTCGTGCTCATCTGAAATGAGGATTGGACGAACGCGACGGACTCAGTGGAGTTGATCGTCACGCTCGTCGTCGCGGCGACGGAGGACGTTGCTGAAGGTGAAGCGTGGGTTGAGCGGCAGGGGGAAGTCTCAGATTGGAATGTTCCGGCGTTGGACCCGGATCCGTGCAATATTGCCTGCAGACGATGGCGATGTTTTTTTGTTCCTGCCGCTGCTCGTCCAGGTGCCGAAGGAACGACGGAAGGACAGCCAGCGGGACCAGTTAAGAGGAAGTTCGAAATGTCGTCGACTGTGGACCAACGGGGCGACCAGGAGGCCGAAGCCCTGAACGCCGGGGCGTTCAGGGCGGCAGTCAACAGGTCCAGGGCGAGCAGCGACGGCCCCAACCTGGCGGACGACGAGGCGACGCCCGATCAGCTCCAAGGCATAGCAATCAAGCTGTGTTAGATAAGCAGTGGTCCCGTACGCCGACTTCGGCGTTCTTTGGCCTTTCGGCTTCAAGCTGGAACGCGCGCTCAAGTTCCATGCCGAGCTCTGAGGCCCCGTCAAGGCGGAATTCATTTCGAAGGAATCGCCGGGGCCGTTGAGCCTGCAGGAGTGGCTCCGCGCCCGGATGGTCTACATGTTCATCCTCGTTGCCCTCGGGGCGCCATCGAGGGCACGTCTGGAGCCGCGCCGGGACACGGCGGTGGCCCTCGCGGCCAAGTGCGGCACGATGTGCGGCGAGTCCCGGCGGATCATCGTCGTGGCGGACCGACGCATGCGCAGTGAGAGGACGGAAAAGATCCAGAGCGAGCTGGCGGCGTCCGCGGCGGAAGGCAGGGATGGGGACACGATGGGTTTCGACCCGAACTCGCCGTGGGACGCAATCTTTTTCAAGTCCGCCACCGAGTCCGAGTGCTGGCAGTCGGAGGTCGCGGAGGTGGCGCCACTGTGCGCTTCGAGGGTCAAGGGGAAGGAGGAATTGGTGGACCCGGGGCACCACGTCATGGCGTCTGGAAAAGCGGGGGGGGGGAGAACGGGCGCAGCGACGGAGCCTGCGCATCGCGCCCCAACCGCCCCTGCCAGCGAGAGAGGGGCAGGAAGTTGAGCCAGTGGCTCAAGTAGTTCGGAGCGGCCGCCTGCCAGGGCAAGCGTGACAACGGGCAAGGCGAAGTGCAAGAATGCGCAGCTTGGTTTCGCGTGGAATCGCGACGCAACGGGGCGCCCGACCCCGTGCCCTGATGGCGCCCACATTCGCGACGCGGGGGATGACGGCGTGGCTGGGGCTCAAAGAGAGGGGAACAGGACACGGCGCGCGCGCCCGGGCCGACCAGCAGGCTGCCGATGTCGACGTGCTGTCGGTGAGTTCCCCGCCGGGGGGATGGCAGCTGAAAGGCGTTTGGGAGCACGTTGGCAGGCTGAGGGCCTGGGCGACGGCCCTCGGGAGGCTGGCGTCGGCGGTTTGCGCTGCGGCGCCCAGCCTGAACCGCCATGCCAGCTGGCGCGAGCCGGAATGTGGGGCAACGCTGTGGACTGGCCAACTCTGTCGCGCATGCGTCGGATCGGCGGGCCGCCGCGGCGTCGCTGGCCGAGGGGCCGTCCGCGAGAGAGCGACGGGCCCAGGATAATGCCCATGGAATCAGGGCACGCGTTTGCCGCGGAAGGCAGCCCATCAGCTGCCCCGTGCGGCGCTGGCATCGGCGGTGGCCCGCTGCGTCCTTCAGGACGAACTGGGCGCGAAACCGAAGCTGCTCGAGGTAGTGGATCTGCTCGGCACGGACGCGGGCGATGCGGGAAACGTTCGCGATTGACTGGCAGCCGACGTCGAGAGTTCGGGGAGGAAGTTGGTCGAGGAACTGGGTTTGGGCGGCGCCGGTGTCTCCGAGGATCCTCGCGCCGAATGTGTCTGGAACGCCGACCTTGCCGGCGCGTGCGTGGAGGCAGCGGCGGGCCCGGTGAGGGGCCTGGCAGGTTGGCCTCGGTTAGGGTGCCTGGCGGCCGTGGCCAAGCAGATCGCGATTTGCGACATCCCCCGCGGGGCAACCGCAAAGGCGGGCGCAGCCGCGTCGACCGCGGAGGCGGCAGCTCGCGCTACGCAGGTGGAGCCAGACGGCAACTGCGCGTCGGCGACTGGAGGCGGATCTGTCGATGGTCGAGGTGCCCGAAGGTTCGTCTTGCCACGGCTGCGCGACCCGTCGGGCGACGCGCGGGCGTTGGCGAGAGAGGCAGGCGAGGGCGAAGGGTGCTTCGGCGTGGTCGCCGACTTCAAGGACGCCTTCCAAGCCCTCGGCGCGAGTGGCCGCGCTTGCTGGCCAGGCGTCCAGTGCGCGGTTTTGCTGGCTATCGCGCAGCGCTGCTCGGCAGCTCTGGCCGCGCGCTGCCGCGCGGGGCCGCGCGGCCGGGTCCCTGGGCTCGAGCGGTCAGGACACGTCCGGCGAGATGGTGTTGAGCGCGCAGACTTTCGTCGACAACGCGGCCGCGGTGGTTCGCTGCGAACCAGTGGCAGGGGGGGGAAGAGCCGCTCTATTGTCATGGTTGTCTCTTGGACTTCAGATCTCATGGAAGAAGAGGCTCTGCGGGCGAGTAGTGAGTGAAGTGGATGGGTGCAGTCGTCGACCTGCGCAGTTCGACTGCGGCGTCGGTTGCCATCCCATCGCCGCGCGCCAAGGCCAATGCCGAGATCGCCCTTATCGTCCTCGAGAAGCGCCGATGGAGCTCGCGACGCAGCCTGCAGGCAGGGCCGGCTAGGCGGCCGGTGTTGCGCCATATCCTTGGTCGCAGGTGGCTCCCTCGTGGGGGGCGCGCGCCAACGCCGCGCGCCCGGCCGACCGTCGCACTCCTTGGCGCCAGCTGTGCGGCCGTGGGCTGCAGCGGGCACGGCTTGGCACTTGCCGGACGCGGCCGTCGCTGCAGTGGATGCTCGCGCTCTCCCGAGCAACGGGCGACATCCTGAGGTGCGGGGTCTCAGTGGCCCAGCGCGCTGGGCCATCAAGAGCGCGGATCTACGCGAGCGCGTCGCCGCGCGGCCGCGGGGCCTTCATCGCTTTCGACGGCGTCGCGCAGGAGTGCCTCTCAGACGCGCGGGGCCACGGGGATTCCACCGCGAGCGGGCTCGAGATCGGCGATTGCCGCGGGCGGGCAGGCAGCGTGGGAATCGCGTGCGCTGCTCGTCGCGCCCGGGACCTGGGAGCGCCGCTGGAGGGATTGCGCGTTCGCCGTGGGCGCCGAGTCGAACTCGAAGGCTGCCCTGGCAGCGCTCGAGAAGGAGATGTCGAAGTCGTCATTCATCTACCCCATAGTGCAGGGGGCGGCTTTTGACCTCGCGCCAACCAGAGCGGATCTACGCCCACGCGCGCGGCAAGAGCAATGAGTGGGCGGATGCCTTGTCGAGGCTGGCTCAGCCCAGGTCAGGCGCGATTGTGCCGGGCCCCCTTCCGAGGCTGCCATCGCGCCATCGCGCCCAGTGGTGGCGCGGCGTGGTGGTGTTTTGACATGGCGAAGGCGCGCCACTGGCCTGCGCCGCGCGCGCGCGGGCACTTCGCCAGAAGCATAGTGAAGGGTTACGCGCGGCGCCGGGGCCACTAATCGAATGGCTTCGGCGCAAATTGCGGCGGGCCCCCCGCGCGCGCGTGGGATGCTGGGGGGGGCGGCGCTCGTCGGCCCGGCTTCTGGAAGCCGCTCCGGGGCGAGAGCTGCCTGGGCGGTTCGGCGAGCGCGAGGCCTGCCGCTCGCGCTGCGGGCCTCCTGGCGCCCGAGGGGCCGGCCCGAGGCTTCGGCGAGGGGCCGGCGGCCGTGAGTCTCGCAGTCGCGCGTCTGGCGTCAGAAGGTTTGGCGCTCGCAGGCGTGGCCGGCGGCGCTGCGGCCGCCCCATAGGGCGCAGCCGCGACGCGGCAGCGCCGACAGGAGGTTCCAGCGCGCATCCGAGACATCCGCGCGGAGCGCCAAAAGTGTATTTTTATGGCGTTTTCTCTCCTCCTCGATTATTGGTACGTCAGATACGTCCTGCCCTCCTGCGAAGCACGAGGCGCATCGGCGCGGGGGCCGCTGCCCGCCGGGGCGCCGCCCCTCTCGGTCGGGCGGGGCTCAACCTTCGAAGCCTGCGAGGAGGCTGCAGCCGAGGCGCGGCCGCGCGGCGCGAGGCCCCCCCTAGGGGTGCAACGCAATGAGTGACCCCAGGCATGGTGATTTTTTATTTGTTCCAACCCTCTTGCGCTGGGTTCTCGTTTTGAACAGAGCACTGCGGTCGCGCACCTCCCTCCTCCCGCCCCCTCCGCTTGTCTCCTTCCTCTCCCCTCGCCCCCTCCTGCGTGTCAGCTTGCCTCCTACCTGGCCATCCCTGGTGCCTCGTCGTGGTGCCCAACGCAATGAAGGACCCCCAACATGGTGCTCTTTTTTTGGAGGGGGGCGGACAGCACCACGACGTTGCACGTCTGATGACGGAGCGGGGCGTGACTGCGCTTCTCTTTTTGTGTTTTCCTGCAGGTGGGGCTGAGGGGGCGAACGGTTTCGCCTGACTGGAGGCCGCGCACGGTGAGCAGCCTCCCTGAAACAGACAATGTGCCCGACGAGTCCTCGTCGAACCCTCGCCGGGCAGCCCTGCGCGCGCGTGACTCATCCCAGGCCGCGGGCACCCAGAAGGCGAAAAGGAAGCAGACGGACGAGCAATGCCGGAGTGACCTCTGGCGCGCACGCTGGCGGCCCCTGCTCGGCTGCACGCAAGGGCGACCCTGGGCACAAGTGGCATTTGGTGCGCGGCGCTGCGGGGGCCGCGGGGGGGCCAACCACGAGTTCGCATGACGCAGTACTATGGCACCGCGCTCGGAGATCGGGGGGCCCCAATGGGCCCGTGCCAAAGGTGGCTGCGGCGAAGGGCCGCTCTTACAGTGCCGTTTTTGATACATGCTCCGCGTGCGGATCATGCATAAAAATGCAGGGTTTTAGTATTAGAAGCAACGATGAGCTCATGCATGAATTCATTGTTGCATTAATCATGTATTCAAAATCCGATGTTTTCTTCTTTTTTTAAAAAATATAACAAAACGCTGCCCTGTACTATGGCATCGCGCCCGGCGATCGCGGGGCCCCAATGGGCCCGCGCCAAAGGTGGCCGCGGCGAAGTGCCGCTCGTACGCGTCGCCGACCTGCGCGCGGTTGGACACTTGCGGCCTCTGCGCGCTCGGGCGCGGCCCCCCCCCGCGCCCCCCGACGCCCGCGCGCCAGGGGAGGCCCGTCCGGCGAGGGGCCACTCTTCGGGGATCTGCTGCCCCGGGTCAATCCAGGCCTGGGCCAAGCAGGCTTTGCTCAGGAGGGGAATAACACACAAACACAATTAATCGTCGACTCCCAGGAAAATATAGGAAAGCATGGGAATTGGGGGGAAAGACAAAAACCCAGAAACTATGGGAAAATATCGGGAATCCAGTTATTTGTGTGTATTTATTTGTGTGTCCCAGGGCCCGTTCATTTGCAGGATCCCGTGAGATTCTCCTGCAGGATCCCGCAAAATCCTGCGCCCAAGCCCGGGTCAATGCACCCCCTGGCTTTGCGGGGCTTTGCAGGACCTGCCGAGCACTGGCCGCGCGTGAGCGCGATGGCCCGGGCCTCGCGGAGCATCCACCAACACGGGACTACGGGCGCATCCCACGGCGCAGCGAGGCGGCCGTCTCCAACTAGGCCTTGGAGTGGGGTCGGAGTTGATGAGTTCGGAGGATCGCTCCGCATCGCCGATGCATCGGCGATGCCGCGCGATGTGGAGCCATAATGTTTCCACGCCGATGGCACCGATGCATCGCCGACGTTGCCGATGCATCGCCGATGCATCGCCGATTCATCGGCGATGCATCTGTGATGCGGTGCGATCGTCCGGTCCCATCCACCCTGACACCATCGAGGAGGTATCCAAATGCCGCTGCTCGTCAGAGTCGCCACGGCTTGAATGTCATTGATCTTTTCTGTGGTCAGACAACACCCTGGGAGAGGTCTGGGCAGTAGCAGCACTGGTATCCTCTGTTTCTTCTCCCAGACTCGCCTCGTGTTGCACCCCGTTGAGGCGGGAGGCCTCCAGCTCTTTCGGGGCGCGCCCGCCCGCATTCGCCCGGCCCGAACCCCTCGGCCTCCGCCGCTCTGACCCTGCGCGCGCCTCTTCACGAGCTTCTGGACCTGCTTGCCCCTAGTCGTGACCGTGGGCACCTCGTCGGTCTTGCTGGCGGACTCTGTCTGCAGCGGCTCCTCGGCCTCCTCGCCGTCGGACTCGTCTTTCGCGCTTTCCTAACCAGAGCTCTGCTCACCGACCTCGGCCTCCCTCAGGCTGCGACCGCCCAGGCGGGAGCCAAGGGAGCCCAGGGGTGGTCGCCGACCGATGGCTGGTCGGCCTGCAGCTCTTCCATGACCATGCCGACGGACTCTACCTGCGGCGCCTCCTCGGTCACCCTGGGCGTTTTGCCGATCCTCATCCTCCTCCCCCTCCTCCTCCTCCCCGCTTGTCCTCACAGGTGGAACCGATGCGTTTTCACGTAATGTCGTATCGCACCAGCTGTCTAGCGACAGTGCGTTGTGCTAACTTTTTATTTGCCAATGCGCCGTTCGAGCGCAGGGCTTGACTACTACTACATTCAGGAGGGGAAAAACACACAGACACAATTAATCGTCGATTCCTCAGAACGTATGGGAAAATGTGGGAATTGGGGGGGAAGACAGAAACCTGGAAAATATGCGAACATATGGGGAGTAGTTTTATTTGTGTGTATTTATTCGTGTGTCCCAGGGCCCCTTCATACATCCTCGACTGCAGCGTCAGGTCGGCATACGTCCTGGCAGCCCACGCCGCAGCGCCGGCAGCATCCACGGGCCGCTCCGCCAGCTCGGGTGCCCGCTCGACCGCCGCGTCGCGCTCCCTCGCGGCCTGCATCTCCCAGGAGGGGGGAAGACACACCGACACAAGGAATCGTCGATTCCCAGGAAAACATGGGAAGAGGGGGGGAGAGTCGGAAACCCAGAAAATATGGAAAATTGGGGGAATCATTGGATTTGTGCGCATTTATTCGTGTGTCCCCTGGCGCCTTTACTCTCCTCTGACGCCAGGGGCGCCGAGCCCCGGCGCGCACACCGCCTCGAGCCTGCTCCCGACGCCCTCGGCGTGCGGCTGCCCCATGGCCTGCACCATCGCTCGGGCGGCCTCCGCCAGAACTTCGTCCTCGTCGTCGTCACACTTCGGCAACTCCACTCGGGGGACAAAAAGATACGGATACGTGTTGTCCCCCTTCGTCTTCGGCCTTTCCTGGTCCTCCTGGGGAATCCTCGTTGCCGCCGCTGGATTCGCCTCGAAATTCTGGTCAGAACGCACCCCAAGAGAGGTCCGGGGACAACACGTATCCGTATCTTTCCGCCCCCCAATCCACGACCTTCTTGATCTCGCGGGCTGCCGCCTCCGTCACCTCATCCACGACGTGTGCCAGCGGCAGCACCACGATCTTCTCGATCGCCAGGGCGGCAGCCGCCGGCCCCTCTGCGCACGCAACGGCGCACTCCGTGCCTGGCTCATCCGCGGCCTTGATCCGACTCGTCGTGCTCCGCCTGCGGCGGCTCTGCGACCAGCTACGGGAAAGCCCGAACATCTGGCAGCCCACACGGCCACCACTCGCCGCCTGGGCACCATTCCTCCTCCGACTCCACGAGTGCGCCCAGGTCGCCGCGGGGAGGCTCCTTTGCACCGCACTTGCCTGCGCCACCTCGGGCGTCGCCCTCGCGCGGCTCCAGAAGCGCCATGCCGCCGTCGACTCGATGCTCTCTCCCGACAGCAGCGCGCGGACCTCCAGGCCCAGATCCAGCCTCTGCCGTGCTGGTCGTGGCCACAGGGTCCGCGGCAGGTCAGGCCTCAGAGCTCGACGCAGGATGTTCACCGTGCCGTGCCGCGATCCCCAGAGATCCGATGTTTTTTTTCCAATACGGGGTCCCGGGAAGTCCCGACCCTCTTTCCGGGGTGTTTCATCCTGAGTCGTCTTTTGACGGTCCCAGGGCCCGGCGAGGGCCCCTAGAGGCCGAACATAGCAAAAACACCTGCGTCTTGATTTTTTCAATATTCTGGATCTCTGGGTCCGCAGCTGCCACTCGTGCGCGTACGGTCAGGGGCTCCGTCGTAGAGCAACAGATCAGATGCTGCCAGCGCCCTGCGCGTCGGGCCTCTCGGCGGCCATGGCGACTGCAGCGCCATCGCCTGGCGCCCGCCCCAGCCGCCCGAGTTCTTCACGCCGCTCGGGTCGGGGGTCTCGAGCCAAAATGGCTACGCATAGAGGGAGGAAGGGAGGGTTGGAGGGACGGGAATGGGAGGAGGGTGACACACACACACACACATGTATATACATATGTATACAGACATATGTACACATACATACATGTGTATACATGTATACACATACATGTATAGATGTATCCATATATATGTATGTATGTATATATAGATCCGCATATCTACGTCTGGAGTTATGGGTATTGCGAGGGGGAGGAGGGCGCAGGAGGGGGAGTAGTAGGACAGAGGGAAACATTTTGGGGGGCGGGGTCAGGCGTTCAGGGAGGATCCCAGGAGGTCCCTCCCTCCTCCTCTTCCCTCCTCTCCTCTCCCGTACCTCCCCGTCCCTCGCCCCCCTCCCCACTTCCCTCCCCCCCCCTCTGCGCCCTCGGCCGTCGCAGGCCCCGCGCCACGCGCCAGCCTCACGAGCGCGGCGTCCGACGCCGGCCTGCACGGCGGCGGCGCGCCGCCCGCTTTCTTTTGAACGCCTCCGGGGGGCCTGCTGCCCTCGACCTCCCTCCTTTTCCTCCTCCTCTTCCCCCCTCCTCCTCCGCCTCGTCCGCCTCCTCCTCCTCCTCCTCCGCCTCCTCCTTTTCCTCTTCCTCCTCCTCCTCCTCCTCGTCCTCCTACTCCGCCTCCCTCCTCCCCCTCCTTCTCCTCCGCCTCCTCCTTCTCCTCCTCCGCCTCCTCCTCCTCCTCGTTCCCGTGCTCTGGAGGCGAGTCCTCCATCGTTGTCGCACCACTCCTCTTCCCCCTTCTCCTCCTCCCACTGGTTATCCTACGCCTCCCGCTTCCTCCGCTCCAGTTCCTGCTGCTGCTGCTGCTGTTCTTCCTTGTCCTCCTGCTTCCTCGTCCTCTTCCTCCTGCTTGTCCTCCTGCTCATTCGCGCCTCCTCCAATGGACGCAGCCCCATTTTCCAATAACGCATGACACGATGGTGTCCTTGTTTGAGTTCCATCTCAGCTATGGCACGCGTCTGCGGAAGGAGACAAATCAGCGCAATGAGCGAGGATGGGCGGGACGGGTAGGATATCGGATATGGCGCGAGGGCACCTAGCTTGCCCTCTCTCCTCTCTCCCCCTGCTCACCTATCACCCTCCCTCCCTCCCTCTCTCGTTGTTGTCGCCGCCGCCATCGTCGTCGTTGTCCGCGGTCGAGGATCGAGATTTCAGGCCGCGCCCGAGCGTTTCTTGAGCCTCCCGGGGCGCCCTCATGGCCATGGCTGGGTCCGCCTCGAACCTGTCGTGCGAACGCGTCCCAGCACGGGCCTCGTCGTCGTCGTCGTGGGAGCAGGAGGCGGCGGTGGCGGCGGAGGTAGGGGAGAAGGAGGATCATGATGATGACGCGGATGGTAATAGTGATGGTGACGATGATGGTGATGATGATGGTGATGATGATGATGATGATGATGATGTTGATGATGATGATGATGATGCCGATGATGATGATAGTGATGCTGGTGAAGATGATGATGTTGATGATGATGATGATGTTGGCGATGATAATGGTGACGACCACGACGACGACGATGGTGATGATGATACTGACGATGATGCTGGTGACGATGATGGTGATGCTGATGACGACGCCGAGATGATGATGGGGATGATGGTGATGGTGATGATGATGGTGATGATGATGCTGCTGATTATGATGATGATGATGCTGCTCATGATGACGGTGATGACGATGCTGACGACGACGATGGGGATGACGATGATGATGCTGATGCCGACGATGATGCTGCTGATGATGATGATGATGACGCCAATGCTGAAGCTCATGCTGTTGATGCTGCTGGTGATGATGCCGCTGCTGCTGCTGATCGTGATGATGAGGATGATGACGACGACGACGAGGACGAGGACTATGACGGTACTGCTGCTGATGGTGATGATGATCAGGATGATGATGAGGAAGATGATGCTGATGCTGCTGCTGATGAGGATCATGATGATGAGGAAGATGATGATGTTGCTGATGATGATGCTCATGATGTTGGTGATGCTGATTTTGATGATGGTGATGGTGCTGATGATGGTGATGATGATGATGCTGATGATGGGGAGGAGGATGATGACGATGCTGTTGATGGTGACGATGATTGTGAATATGAGGAGGAGGAGGAGGAGGAGGAGGAGGAGGACGAAGAGGAGGAGGAGGACCCCAGAAGGAGGAGGAGGCGGAGAAAGAGGGGAGGACCTCGGTACGCGGATGATGGGACCTCAGAAGGAGGAGGAGAAGGGGGAGGATGATGAGGAGGCGGCGGAGAAGGAGGAGGAGGAGGAGTAGGAGTAGTAGGAGGAGGAGGAGGAGGAGGAGGAGGAGGAGGAGGAGGAGGAGGAGGATGTGGAGGACAAGTAGAACGAGGGAGACCCCCGTGGAAGGCGGAGAAGTCTGTGGCGGAGGCGGGAGAGCAGGAGCAGGCGGAGACGGAGGCGGTGGAAGACACCACCAAGGAGTTGGACGAGAATGCGTTGCAGGAGGACCTTCTCCGTGGCCGCGCGGCGCGCTGCCCCCCTGGCGCGCCAGGCAGTGGCGGCGGCGGCCCGGGCCTGGGCGCGGACGCCTCCGGCGCCCAGGTGGCGCGCGCAACCTCGCCAGGCAGGCCCTAGGCGAGTGGATCGTCGCCGCCGTCGCCGCCGATCGCCGCTTCCTCCTCTTCCTCCTCCTCCGCCTCCTCCTCCTCTTCCTCCTCCTTCTCCTGCTCCTCCTGCTCCTCCTGCTCCTCCTCCTGGCCCTAGGGGGCCTCTTGTGACTTTTGGGCGCGAGTCATGCCTGAGGGTCTTGTACGCTTGCGCAGTCTCTCTCCTGCTCTCTTTTTTTTCTCTTTTTCCGTTGATCTTTTGCTCAAGGCCTGCCAGAGGCCAGCAGGGCCATAGCTCGCCCGCTCCGAGCGGTGCCGAGGGAGCGTTGCTTGGAGCGGCCTTGAGGAGGTGCGCCACGTCTACTCGCTCGAGTGTACGGTGGCGACTGCTGTGGTCCCAGGACTGTGATGGCTCGATGCGTCGTTGTGAGCACCTGCACTGCAGCTTCACGGCGTCGGCTTCACATATCCCCCTGGCCCGGCAGCCAGGAGAGGGCCAGGAGAATGAGAGGAGGAGGCAGAAGACGCCCCACCGGAGGAAGAGGCGCCCGCCGAGCAGATCACCACCCACCAACCCACCCCAACCCAACCCGAAGACCCCGATTTGCCCTCCATTTCCAGTGGGGGGGGGGTCGGGGAACATTGAAAAAATACATATGGAACCGGTACCCCCCCCAACCCGAAATTCGGGTCTTCGGGTTGGGTTGGGGTGGTCTGGTAGGTAGTCAGCAGAGGAGCCTCGAGGTCCAGTTCTGCTGCGGCAGCGAGTGCGCCTCGGGGGCGAAGCCGCAGCCGCCAGCGACACCCACGCCTCCAGCAGGTGTTGCGCAGCCGGGTGGGTGCGGCGGCGCTCCGCCCGGACGGGCCCTCGGCTAAGGATGCTCCAGCCTATTTTTAGTTTGAGCACCAGAAATATAAGTTCGAGCGCACAGAAAAGTACCGAATCTCAAGGGTTTTCACGTGTCGGGCCCTGGGAGGCACTCGCCCGACACTGTTTCGATACTGTTTCGACACTCGTTCGACACTTTTCCGGGTGCTCGAAATTATTTCTGGGATTTGGTCTTGGAGTATGATGGGAACAACATACAGTCGGGGCGCTGAGGAAGGAACCCTTTTCGTTGGGCAGGGGCTCGGTGTTCCTTAGTTGTTTTGTAGTTCGCCTTTGGTTTGCTTAGGGCTTCGCTGGGAAATCGAGGTTTAGCTTATGGGATAAAGGGGCCTCGTTCCTTACTTAGGGTTCCTTAGGTCAACGCCCCGACTGTAGGATGGGAACAGCATAGCCCTCGGCCATGGAGCCGCCGCCAACCGTGGAGGCTGCCGAGGCGGCCGAGCGCCGGGCTCCTCCGCCGGGTGGACCCGTGGAGGCCCTGGGCCGCGAGGACGGCACGAAGCAGCATCGGCCAGCCGGCATCGGGCAGCATGAAGATCTGAGGCATCTGAGGAATTTGAGGATCGAGGATTTGAGGAATCGAGGCGTCGAGGAGTCGAGGATTGCATTTGGGCAGTGCCGAGGACTTGAGGAGTCGAGGAGTCGAGGGCAGTGCTCGGGAGTGGACAGACCTCCTACCCTGACACGTCGATTAAGGCATTGGCCGTCTTCGGTTCGCGAGGGGGCGTCGCGGCCGTCATTTTTGTGGGTCCAGGTCCGTCGGTGTCGGTCCTGGGCCGTTTTCACTAAGGGGAGGTTTACTGAAGGGAGGTTTGTCCACCGCCGAGAAAACGCGACGCCAGCATCGCAGGGTGCTCGGATCGTCCAGCCTGGCTCAGCCTGATCGGCGCTGCTGGGGGCTGGGGGCCCGAAGAGATCGGGCCGTCGGCCGTCTTTGCCGGGCGGCGAGATCTATGTCCACCGCCCCCAGCCAGACCATCCTGGGCCCAGGAAGGGTGCATACGCCGCCTTGGCCAAGCCAGGGGGGCATAGAAGACACCGCTCGCGGTAGCCATGTACCCAGACACCCGGTATCATGAATTGTCAATGCGGAGTCCACAGAAGGCCCGACCCTTTCCCCACGGTCGGCTTTTCATCCCGGGTCGTTTACGGACGGCCCCGGGCTGCCCGCGCTTCGGGCAGTGCGAGGACGCCAACGTCGTTGTCGTCGTCGTCCTTCTCCTCCTCCTCCTCCTCCTCCTCCTCCTCCTCCTCCTCCTCCGTATCCCTATCCCTATCCCTATCCCTATCCCTATCCCTATCCCTATCCCTATCCCTATCCCTATATCCCTATCCGTATCCCTATCCTCATCTTCTTCCTCCTCCTTTTCAAGTTGGCCAGACTCTAAGCGACGGAACTCGCAGCTTTTGCACGCTGTCCGTAAGCAAAAACTCGGAGAGCGTTCGACGACATCAGATAAGCAGTATCGCTACCCTAGTGCAGACCATGAGTGGCGCAGCTGGGGCGACGAGGAAAAGAACAGCGGAGAAGCCTGCTGGGGCTCAGAGTATCAGTGTTGCGGTGATGGCAAGGACCTGCACATCCCCCTCGGCTTCCCTCCCCTCGTGGGCGAACACATGTCAGCATCCGCGGCCTAGCGGGCATGGCCCTTGGGCCGCGACCCCGCGGATACGGGGCTTCTTCTTCTTCTTCTTCTTCGAGGGATGGCCTGCGCGAGACGTGCCCGTACGACCGCGCATCCGCAGGACCACGCCCCGGAGTCCCGACCGCGAAGGCGCGGAGATGTGTGCACAGGCTCGCCGCTCGCGATCCCTCCCCCCTCCCTCCCCCCTCCTGCAGCGCCAGCCCCGAGCAGGGCCCCGCGGGCCCCGCGGGCCTGGCCGGCTTCTTTCCCCCCGCGTCCCCGTGGCGCCCGCGGCTCGGGCAGTGCCAGCGGCCATCGCCGCTCCGGGGGAGCCGCGGCCCCTGCGGCGTGCTCGCGCCGTGGCAGCGGAGCACGCCGCAGGGGCCTCGTCCGCCGTGCCCGGCCTCCGGGGGGCCCTCGCGGGGCCGTCCGAAGACGCCCCGGGGCTGCAGAGCCGGCCCCTGGGGAGGGGGTCGGGACCTCGGGGGACCCCCCCGGGTCTGGCAGAGTTCGGGACATCGGATGTCAGAGCGAGGCTCGAGGATCGGGCCGGGCGAAAAGGGGGGATTGGGAAAGCGGGGGTTACGAAATTTGCTGCATGCAGCTGGTTTCGGCCTCACCGAGGGGCCCATTCCTCGATACATGGCCGCCTCCGGCGCCGGGAGGCGCCGGGAAAATCAGCTACGTGAGCTGATTCTCAAACCCCCCCTTTGCTATCCCCCCCTTTCGCCCGACCCGAGAGGAGGCGGGGGGGGAGCATCCAGGGGCGAGGAGGTTGCCGGACCTTTCGGAAGGGATCGAGGGTCGAGCTCGAGGGAGGGATCGAGGGATCGAGGAGGCAGGGGGGCTCGAGGGTCGATCGAGGGTCGGGATGGAGGGTCGAGGGCCGTGGGGTCGTCCGTGGGAGGCCTGGCTGGGGCCCAGGCGGTCCACGGGGTCCGCGGGGGCCCGAGTCCTGGAGGAGGCGGCGACCCCAGAGTGGTGACCCCCCCCCCGTTGGCACTGCCCGAGCGGTGCCCGCTCCCCTTGGCCGCGATGAGCACCTATCCTCGGAAGCCGGCAGCTGTCGTGTCGCGTGGCCAGGAGAGGCGTGCGGCAGGCCCAGATCTCCGACGATCTGATTTGGTGAGCCGGTGCCTGCTCCTGGATTGGAAGTGGCCTGCGCCATGCCACCGACCGCCAGGGGAGAAGCGAAAAGTCCACGGGTGAGGCCTCTTTGGGAGCCGTTTGGGGGGCCTCGTGGGCCATCCTTTGGACCTCTTGGGGGCCTCTAGGAGCCTCTTTGGAGTCTGTTGGGCTTGGCATCGCTCGGACGTGTGCATTTTTTCTCGGCGAGGACCTTCGAGGAGCATCCTCGACCATCTGGCGAAAAAAACACGCACGAAACCAAGAAAAACACAGGAAAGGGACGTTCGAGCGATGGCCAGTGGGTGATCGGGTGTCAGGCCCCAGATGATGGGGACAGCCGATCATCTCATACTCCTTTGCGCCCCGGGCCAGCGGGGATCGGCGGATTTCGGCCCCCAGGGCTGTGTTTGGGCCCCCTCCGGGCCATCAGGGATGGACCACCCCCAGGAGAAAGGGAGCCGGGACTCTACTGGGGCCGCGTACTGAGAAGGTGACGTCGTCGGATGTTTGAGGCCCTCCCCGGGCCCTTGGATTGTGAAGCGATGGCGCCCGATGAAGAGCGGGCTCCTGGATCCAGAACCTCACGCCAACTTATGCCGGTGGGCATGTTTTCCACCGACACCACCATAGCTGGGAGGAGGAGGGGGTCCTCCTCTTCTTCCTCCTCTTCGTCCTCCACTTCCCTCCCTCCTCCAACTTGTGGTGGTGGTGGAAAACAGGCCCATCATACGCGGCGTGCGACCCGGGCGCGGACGTCCAGGGTGGAGCGCCGAGTCGGCCGACGTTCGACGATCCAGGTTCTCTCGAGGTGGTGGTTCGTGGTCGTTCAACGGTCCAGCGACTTCCACGCGGTGTCAGAAGCCAGCGCCGACGTCATCGCGACGTGCAGATTTTCAATAAGGGTGAGGAGAAGTGATATTAGTGTTATGAGTAGGCTTGCATTTGTGAGGTCCACGAGGCCCCCCCCGCTTGAGCTTAAGATTGGAGATGATGTCTCCAGCGGGGCGCGACAAAAAGCAGGGACACCACACCAACCACACCGACCTCCACGGTCGATCTGCCTCCAGACCATGGTGGTATTGGTGTTCTCCTTCCTTGCTCCTGCAGTAGCCATGGCCGCCAGGACATCTAGGCGCCGCGGGTGTTGAAGAGGATGAGGAGGTGGAGCAGGAGGAGAAGGATGAGGAGGAAGAGCAGGAGGAGGAGAACGAGGAGCAGGAGGAGGAGGAGGAGGAGGAGGAGGAGAAGGAGGAGGACGAGGAGCTGGGAGGAGGAGGGGGGAGGAGGAGGAGGAGGCCCCTGCACTGCAGCAGCCGTGGGCGCCTGGACATCTGGGCGCGCCACGGCATTTGAACTCCTACCCGGGGGCGGGCCTGGCCCTCGGTCCCCACGGCTGGGTTCGTGCCAGAATCCTGGTCGGCAAGCGTTCCAACAGGAGGTCTCGGGGCCAGTTTTGAGGAGCGCCCGTCCCGACTTCGGGAGTCATGGGCGAGGGAGCGGGGACAACTACCCAGCCTCGGGACAGCGGACCCTCTCCAACACATCTGGGTTCAATGATTTCGATGAAGTTTGTGTCGGAGCGCTGCTCGTGATTGTTCCATGCTGGTGAACTGCACTACGTCGTCGGGTCCCTCACTGGGGGACACTTGTAGAGACGTCGGTCACTTGGGAGGCCCATCATGTTCCCTGGGACTGGTGCTTATAGACCCTTCTGACCTTCACTTGCACGAGGGCCTTGACATTCCACTCTCGGGCCAAAGAGGGCCAAAACGGTTCACGCGGCCATCGACCCACTTGAGCCTCCCCCCCTTAGTGGCACATGAGTGCATCCGTGCGGTTCGAGATGGGCTCACCAGCCGGCGTGAGATTGCAAGGAGCGTGTCTGGTGCACGGCTAGTTTGTGGCGTGCCAGCGCGGCGGCGACCCCGCCGCGGGCGTTCAAGGTTGAACGCCGCCAGTGGTCTAGCATCGGCAAATATGGCACGATCTGGCGATCGGAAAGCCGCCGACCGTTCAATGTTGAAAGACTCGCGCTGTGTCGGAAACAGGCGCCAGGGTCGTCACGTGACGAACAAGCCGTATCCAGGAGTCCAGTGCCCACCACGGGCTTTGTTCAGGCTCGGTGGTGACACCTACAGCTGCCGGCTTCCAGCATCCGTTCCACCCTGCGGGGTACGTGCCGGGGTATGGCGCGCAGCCTCAGGCGTCCGGGCTGGCCGCGAACGGCCGCATCCGACCCCGCGGCCTCGTCGTCGCCGATGTCGTCGTCGTCGTCGTCGTCGTCGTCGTCGTCGTCGTGTTCGTCGTCGTCGTCGTGGTTGAACATTATTTATTCTAAAGAATAATTATTGTTGGGCCCCCTGGTGCGCGCCCCCCCTGCGCCGCCTAGGCCGCAGCTACATTTTCATCATTTTCGTGAGGAAGCCTCAGAAAAGAGGGTGTGTACAGGATCCGGTTGTTTTGTTGTAATCCGCTTTCCCTTGCAAAAAACAATAGAAAATGACATTTCTTGTTCTAATATAATCAAATTTCAAGAATCCCTTGCAAAAAATAAGGTAAAGTGGACATTCGCGCGCGCAAGACGAAATCCTTCCAAAACCTTAGTGTTCGCAGCGATTTTAACATAAAAACATCAAAAAACCAATGGTTTTTCAACAAACAATTGTCAAAATCTCATCCCGCGCGCTCTTGCGGATTCGTAGGAAACCCAACACTTTTTAAACATTTCTGTCAAACGGGCTTTTGCGAGCAACTTTTTCGAACTTCTGCGACAACGGTTGCGCACCTGCCAGGGCCATCATCCCTGTCAAATAATACCATGCGGGACACATTCGTTTTTTCTTCGCGCGCGCACGCCGAAATCTCCAAAAACCATTGGGCTTCTTAAGAATTTTAGCACCGCGCATCATAAAATCACACGAATCGCACCGTAGGTCCTCGAAAAACACCTGCACGACTTTTCAAAATTTCTACCCGCGCGCGCTGTCCGAATCCTAAAAAAACCAATGGTTTTCCAACATTTATGTTACATGAGCTCGCGCGAGCTACTTTCGCACGCTCTTGCAACGGGGTTCGCGCGCCTGCCAGGGGCCACAATCCCTTGCGGTTGCGCCATAGGTTGCGCCCTCGGCCGCCGAGAATAAAACGTCCCCCTATTGGTTGCGCCATAGGTTGCGCCCTCGGCCGCCGAGAATAAAACGTCCCCCTACTGGTTGCGCCATAGGTTGCCCCAGGAGGCCTTCAAGAGGCCCCAAGAGCCCGCCGTGAGGACCCAATAAGCCCCCAAGAGGCCCCAAGATGCTTCCAAGAAGCCCCCCAAAGCCCCTCAAGAGGACCCCAAGCGGCGCCAGGAGGCTTCCCCCCTTCCCCAAGAGGACCCCAAGCGGCCCCAGGAAGCCTCCGACTGATCACTGGCACATCCGTAGCCATCTCGGATCAAGGTATCGCCTGTGTTCTTGGATGGTCCATGGCTTTGACGGCGAAAGCCCTTGACGAGCAGTGTGGCACAACCATCAGGACAACCATCGGGACAATCATCGGGACAACGATCGGGACAACCACAACCATCAGGACAACCATCGGGACAACCATCGAGACAACCATCGGGACAACCATATCCTCTCTCTCTTGTGTATTCCCACATCCCTCAGGAATTTGCCCTAAAGATGTGATCAACTATCTTGTGAGTACGTATCATGTGTATCATGTGTATCATGTACCATATGCATCATATGCAACAGATGTTCTGTGGAAGGCTTAACAACTTCTGTGGGTTAACAAGGCTTAACAACTTCTGTGGGTGTACGAACGTAGGCTTAACAACTTCTGTGGGTGTGTACTCCACGCCAGTGTAGTAGCCACGGTCGTCCGCAGGCCACGAAGTGAAGTGTCCGAACGTCATAGGGCGGGAAGCTGGGTGTGGGTGGTGGCGAAGAGTCGTGTGGATATTTGGTAGAGCTTGCACTGCCCCCCCACAAAGTGGGGGTATTGGCTGGCGTCGCATGAAAACCCTGGCACTGGTGAGAACACTGAGCGTTCGGGTAAAGTGATTGTTATTGTTGTTGTTGTCGTTGTCGTCGTCGTTGTCTCCACTCGTCGTCGTCGTCGTCGTCGTCGCCGTGCTTGTCGTCGTCGACGTCGTCGCCGTCGCCGGTCGTCGTCGCCGGCGGCTGCGGCGGCGTTGGCGTTGGCGTCGGCGTCGGCGTGGCGTCGGCGTCGGCGTCGGCGTTGTGTCGGCGTCGTTGTCGGCGTCGCCCTCTCTCTCCCTCCTTGCACCCCTCACCCTCACATCCTCCGCCCTCTTCATCTTCCCACGACCCTTCGCCGTCTCATTCCTGCTCCACTTTGTCGCTGCCGTCTTGCTTGCTACTCTCACTCCTTCTCCGCCTTCTTCTCATCCTACCCCTCCCGTGCCCCCTTCTCGCCCTCCTCTCCATCCAACACCCCATCCTCTCTCTTTCTCCATCCTTCTCCCTCCGCCCTCGTGGACGAGACGGATGAATGGTGGGAATGGTGGGAAGATGCAAGCACGTGCAGCTATGGTCGGAGGCGGGGGAGAAGTGAGGGGGGGGGGGGGCAGGGGCCATCCTGGGCCCTGAAGCCACCGATGACGTAGCGCGTCGGCGGGAGGGCGCGCGGATCGCGCGCGCGACGGCGCGGAGCGCCGCACCCCCACTTCTCTCCTCCGCACTCCTCGACGCCTGCCCGACGCCCCACCCCAAACTTCGCAACGCTCCAGCACACCCACGCCTCCCATCCCAAGGTCGCCCGCGATTTGGGGAGCAGGGGAGGCAAAACACGGCTGGGGGCAACTCCTGGAAACTGGAGGCGCTCGTCTGATTGCACAGGGGTGTGAGAACCACACAGGTGGAGCCAGCCTTTGAATTCGGGGAAGCTCGCGCCAGGGCCTCCGCAGCGCAAACAGACAAGGGTGGACGGACCTCGGCCTTCGGCATGGGAGATTAAGACCCGCGCTCAAGTTGGCCAGGTTCTCACGGCCCTTCATCGAGGCATGGAGCAAGTCCTTGACACACTGGGTCCATCAACGGTTGCATGAACACCACACGCAGCACACAACTTGAGGCCATACCGGGCCCACTCGTGGAGGGAGTGGGACCCGTGGAGCCGAACACCTCCAACCTCGATCGGGACCGTCAACTGGCAAATTCCGTCATCCGTGAACCTGGCATATTCGCGAGGAGCCATAGGGGGAGCAGGTGACGGAGACACAATTTGGCCAGGCTCAGGAGCAGGGTCACCTGGGTAGCAGAGGCGGGGGGAGCCAGCAGACTGCATGAGCCTCGCGCAGGGACCGATGGTAGAGCACTGGCAGCACATCCAGCGATTGGCACACTTCTCGGAAAGATGGTGCAAAGCTTGGAGGGCCCCAGATCGTTTGGATGGCGCTTTGCCTGTCGGCTCCGCCGTTCTCTCACCGAACCCTTGGGGAAGCAGCCAAGGACTCGCTGAGCCCTCGCCCTTTTCCTGGCCAGAATCGCTGTCACATCTCAGCGAGCAGTGAAGGGGATCGGTTGCTGAACCGAAGTTTCCCATCCATGTCTCGCCGCCCAACCCGCCCAGACATCAGCAGCAGCATTCGCCGTGAGTGAGGAAGGCTTGGAAGGGGGAGGAGATGTGCTCAACCTCGCTGTCAAGGTGCGAGGCGGGCCAACCGACGTCTACAGTGGCGGGACCCCTAAACTGGGCGGCAAGCCTTATCCTAATTCAGAGGTCGGAGGGCCTCCAGTGCTCCAGGGTTAGCCTTCACGGCAGCCTTTAACAGCAGGCACACACTCGCAAACGAAAACGATGCACCCTCGAGAGGGTTCCAAACCTACGGCGGGGCCACGAGCTCCAATCGCGACACCGTCCGCATCCTCGCAGGGAGGCACGCCGCCACGCCACAGACAGGCGACCAAAGAGGTTCCGCAGGGTCCCCTCCCAGAGGTGTTCATGACAGGAACAGCCGCCCCGCAGCGTCTGCGGCGGGGGTCTGGCAGGTGTCCACCTCCCGGGCCATCCCCAAAGCAATTTAAAAAAAGGGCAGGCGGGCCCGCGACCAAATCGCTCAGTAGACACTGCCCAATGAAGACAGGATCCCCCCCCTCAAAGAGGGCCTTTCACAAACGGGGGATCCGTCAGGGACTCAGCAGGAATGGCCCGAAGTCGAGGACTCGGGTCGGCGTCAGCGGAAGTGAGGGCCTTTGGCATCAACGCGCTAGTATAGTCGAACACCACATCTTGGCCGCTGCCTGTCTTGGGGGGCAGGATTTGTCCGCCCCAGCCGCGTGGTGTACAGTTTCGGTGTCTGCTCCCATCTTCTCCCTCAAAAAAAAATCAAAGTAAAGCTGTCCGCAGTTTCTTGCATTAGTTTGTTACGTTGCAGTCTGCGGTGACGCAGCGTCTCGCAACATTCCAGGCCGCGCGCGCGGAGGCCGCCGGTGCTATGCCCTGCATCGAGCTGCCCTCTCCTGGGCCCACTGTCCACCAGAGGCCATCGTGCGCGTCGCGCCCCACAAGTCCACGTTGCCCTGCTTACGTCCCCCTGCTTGGCGTACTGATCCGCGCTGTTCTCTGTGCAGGTCAGCTCCATGAGCGAGTGGCCACCGTCACCCTTCTCTTCGGCGCACCCGAGCCCAGGTCTGACATTCAAACGGCACCATAACGATGAGTAATTCTCCAAGGGCGCCCTTGCATCTGCCCTTCGGCCCGTCCTAGTCTCTAGCCGTGGGCCACGGGCCTCCAACTTCGGCTTCGGTTTGGGCGTCCAGGGGTATTGCATCCTCACCGCGCATTCTGGCGTTGGGATGCAGCATCGACGTTGGCACATCCGTGGTCGAAACACGGGCTGATTCGGCTGATCCTGCTTAAGTCCGCTCCATCCATCTTGCTCAGGCTTGATCGTGGGCTGCATGTGGTTTAATCTGCCTTCCACAGTAGCCCCTTTGGCCGGGACGAAGCTCTGAACCGTTCATACGGATTCGAAGACCTCCCAGAATGTGCCTTCTCACTTTCCCAGGAGATGCCTTCGAACCTGCGATCCGCAGTAGCAAATTATCGGATCCTATATGTCTTCGAGATTTCGTTTTCAGAGTGCACTAGCGTGCGGCAGCGTCTATATCATCGGAGAGACAGCCCCGATGTTGCGTCGATCAGCGTCGGATCAGCGTCAATTAGCCTCGACCAGCGTCGGTTAGCGTCGGTCAGCGTCGATTCGCAAGAGCCAGCAAGGTGCCAGGGGAGGCCCCCGCGACCTGCCACTGAAATCCGGTCTCACTCTGGATCTGCACCCTGTCCACCCCGAGGCGGGCTACCCCGCCCCGGCAGGGTACCCTGGCGTGCCCGCCGCGCCGCCGATGGGCTGCGGGGGGTACGGCTTTCCCCCGTGCGGAGGAGAGCCCCGGCCGGCGAGGGGGGGAGGGGTCGGAGGAGGGTCTTTTGTTTTGACGATCGCCTCGGGGGGCCGAGGGGGGGGGGGGGGAATTCGCGTGTGGGGGGAATTCGTTGGACTTCCGAAGAAGGAACATCGGCATAAACTCCAACTTTTCGAACTCTGAGCGGACTTCTTGGATCGGCGCTGGGGCCCTCCTGCTGGCGCCTCTGGCGCCGCCCCCGGCGCGCTCCTCCCGCCTGGGAGGGGAATCTAGCGCCGCTCCAGGAATCCGCACGGAGCGTCCACAGGTCATGTTTGTTTTGTTATGCGTCCTCCAGACTCTGCTTGTAGCTTCGTGTGACTTGTTCATCACGAGCGGCCACCGTGCTCGCGGACTCCTGTCGCGCATCTCCGAGTGGCCTTGGCGATGACAGCTCCTCCTGCTCCTCCTCCTCCTCCTTCTCCTCCTCCTCCTCCCTCCTCCTCCTCCTCCTTCTCCTCCTCCCCCTCCTCCTGAGACGCCTTGGCGATGACAGCTCGTTCGCTCGCTCGTTCTTTTGTTCGCTCGGGGGAGCCAATCCAAGATGCGGACGCTGCGTCGGCCAGACGCTGACCCCCATGGCTCTCTACTACAACCTTCCAGTGCGACTACGCAAGCAAGCCTTGAAGTATGATCTGTACCGCAAGACCTGGGTGCAACCATTGCAACCCAAGTGACAACACTGCAGCACTACAGTATTATAATCATCCAACAGTGCCGCGATACGACGGCGCTGGAGCATTCCTTCTACAGTACTGTAATACACTCAGTGCAGGCATGAGTAGAGTACTACTCTTACGAACACGGTACTAGTGTACCGCTTCTTCAGCGCCACTGTTAGAATGGTACACCAACGTGCCACAATAGTACGGAACTCTTCTTACAGCACTACCACTGACGCACTACAGGCCGAGGGCATTACCTCTGTAGTCGAGCTCTACAGTAGTGTATTTCTTCTACTACACTGCTCCAGCGCGACTACTGAAGCAACCGCCCGATCCTGATCGTTGCTGCAAGACTTGACGACCACAAGTATTATTATTATTATTATTATTATTACAACTACTGCTACTATTACTACTACTACTATTATTACTACGACTACTACTACTACTGCTGCTACTGCGACTGCTACTACTAGTACTACTACTACTACTGCTCATACTACTACTACTACTACTACTACTACTACTACTACTACTACTACTACTACTACTACTACTACTACTACTACTGCAGCTACTACTACTTCTACCCGTTCTACTACTACTACTACTACTACTACTACTACTACTACTACTACTACTACTACGGCTACCAGTGCGACTACCACTTTTACTAATATTACTACGGCTACGACGACGACGACGACCACTTCTACTACTACCACAACTACAGGGCTACAGTGGTGCTACTTCATCGATGCACTACGATTACTGACTTCGCACGGCATGGTAGTACTACCAGAACAGTGCTAGAGTACCACTGTTGTAGTATTTATCTGCAATGCTGTTCCACGGTTGTTACACTGCCACGACTACAGCACTACAGTGGCAGAGAACTACAACAGTGTTGCGATGCAGCTGCATTCGGGTATCCGTGCTGCAGTACTGTAAACAATCGTAGAGCTACTACTACTGTGTTAGGAGAGCTGCCTTTACAGCGCCAGCGCCACTATTGCAATAGTGCCCCACTATGCCACAATAGTGTATTACTATTTCTACGGCGCTACCACTGAAGAGCTATAGTTCGGGGGTGCTTCTACTGTACCCGAGTACTACAGCAGCGGGCCACTTCTATTACAGCTCTCCAGTGCGACTACCCAAACACTTACGAATGTACGATCTGTATTGCAAAACATGAGAACTACGACTACTACTAATATTGCGATTACTACTATTAATACTCATACTACTGCTGATACTGCTGATACGATTACTATTACTACTGTGACTGCTGTTAGTACTACTAATACCACGGCCACCATTACTACAACGACTACGGCTACTACGGCTACTACGACTATTACGACTACTACTACTACTGCTACTACTACTACTACTACTACTACTACCACTACTACTACTACTACTACTACTACTACTACTACTACTACTACTACTACTACTACTGCTACTACTGCTACTACTACTACTACTACTACTACGACTACTACTACTGCTACTATTACTCCTACTACTACCACTACCACTACTACTACAACTGCTACTGCTACTACTGCTGCTACCACTAACTACTACAGCTACTACTACTACACTACTACTACTACTACTGTTGCTACTACTACTACTACTGCTACTACTACTACTACTACTCCTACTACTAGTACGACGACTACTACGACTACTAATACTACTATTACTACCGCTACTACTACTACTACTACTACGACGGCTACTACTATTACTACTACAACAACAACTACTACTACTACTTTTACTGCTGCTACTGCTACTACTACTACTACTGCTACTACTACTACTACTACTACGACTACTACTACTACTACTACGACTAGTAGTACTACTACTGCTACTGCTACTGCTACTGCTACTTATATTGCTACTGCTAGTGCTACTACTACTACTACTACTACTACTACTACTACTACTACTACTACTACTGCTACTACTACCACGACTACCGCTACCACTACTGCTACTACTACTAGTACTAGTACTACTACTACTACTACTACTACTACTACTACTACTGCTGCTACTACTACTACTACTGCTACTGCTACTACTACTACTACTACTACCACTACTACTACTACTACTACTGCTACTACTACTACTACTACTACTACTACTACTACTACTACTACTACTATTACTACTACCACCACCACCACCACCACAGGGCTGATAATTTTTGATGAGCAGATCATTACGATTATCACAACACAGCAATACTCCTACTACGACAGCCTGTATTCACGCACTGCTTCTACAATGCAAGAGTATTACCATCACGCACTGTCGGACTATGGTTGGCACCGGAATTTAGCAATAGAGCACGACGTCTTTAGTACTCTTCCGCATCCGAGGGGGGCATGTGATCTCATTGCTGCGCGGTGCGGTTTGCACCGCAATGTCCCGCGAGCCCTTTGAGCGCCCTGGAGCACTCTAGAGCTTTGTGGATCCCCGCAGGCCTGTCACGGCCCCCTTGCGGCCAGCGCCGCTGGTGGTGGGCGCATGTGAGCGCTGGCATTTTGGCTCTCGGTGGGGCCCCCCTGTGTGTCACGACAGCGTGCGAAGGGTGTGCAAACATGGGTGCGGCGGGCGCACGCGAGCGCTGGCAGTTGGGCCTTTGGTGGGGCTCACGCAACGTGCGAGGGGCGTGCCAACATGAGTGCGGTGGGCGCATGCGAACGCTGGCATTTGGGCTTTCGGTGGGGCTCCCTATGAGGCCACTAAACGTGTGAGGAGTGCGCGAAAATGAGCGGGGGAGGCGCGTGCGAACGATGGCGTTTGGGCCTTCCGTGGGGCCCCCTTTAGGGCCACGAAACGTGTGAAAGGTGCGTCAAAATGTGTGCGGTGGGCGCGCGCGAACAGTGGCGTTTAGACCTTCGGTGGTGCTCCGCATGGGGCCCCAGAACGCGTGAGGGGTGTCCCTAAATGGATGCGATGGGTGCATGCGAACGCTGTCAGTTGGGCCTTCGATGAGCCCCTGTGGGGCAACGGAACGTGCGACGGGGTGTCCCACAATGGGTTTGGCGGACGCATGCGAACGTTGGCATGTTTGCCCTCAGTGGGGCTCCCTGTGAAGCGTGTGAGGGGCGTGCACACATGGATGCGGTGGGCGCATGCGAACGCTTGCATTTGGGGGCTTTCGGTGGGGCTCCTTATGGGGCCTCGAAACGTGTGAGGGGCGTGCCTTAATTGGCGGGGCTGGCGCATGCGAGGGCTGGCGTTTGGGCCTTCGGTGGGGTTCCGTGTGGGGCCACAAAACGTGTGAGGGGGGCCACAATGGGAGCGGTGGGCGCATGCGAACGCTGGCATTTCGGCTTTCGGTTGGGCTCCCATTGGCGTCCGAAACGTGTGAGCGGTGTGCCAAAATGGATGCGGTGGCGCATGCCAACGCTGGCATTTGGGTCGTAGGTGGGGGTCCCTATGGGGTCACGAAGCGTGTGAGAGGTGTGCCAAAATGGGTGCGGTGGGCGCGTGCGAACGCTGAAGCTTGGCCCTCGGTGGGGCTCCCTGTGGGGCCACGAATCGTGCATCGGGTGTGCAAACATTGCTTGCTGGTTCGGAGAGCAGAGGCAGGGATCGGAGTAGGAAGGGTAGGGAGGAGGGGGAGGAGGAAGGAAGAAATAGGGTAAACACGGGGCGCTGTCTCTTGAAAGCGAGGACCCAACACCACAGGATGTTTGGGAACGCATCGTCTTGATTTGTTTAACCCTTGTTTCGGTTCCCCGCCGCCCCCTCCCGTTCCCCGCGGACCACGACCACCATAAGCCATCTCGGGACTGGGAGGGGGCTCCCACTGACAGGAAGAGGACCGCCGCGCGACACGGAAGAGAAAGAGAGGAAGAGACAAGAAGAGAGAAAGAGAGAGAGAGACAGAAAAAGAGAGAGAGAGAGAAAAGGGGAGAGGAAGGAGAGAGGAGAGAGAGAGAGAGAGGGCGGAGGATGAATTGATGTGTTTCGCAGGGGAGCGATTCGCCCCCGATCTTGGCCTTAACACTGTAGTCCGACCTGTGCTCCCCTTGAGTTCCGACGCAGCGAATAAAACACACACACACACACATCTTGAAAAGACACGGCCATAACACTAGAGCCCATCCTTCTGCGGCAACGTTCGAGCCTGACCGATCTGTGCTAGTCCTGGGCCCGAAACTGAGCGAAATCGTCCGGCGCGAAATCATGCAGATGAGCAAATTCTCCACCACCATTACAATAAGTGAGACGGGGGGTTGCCCGCACTCCTTGTGGTGCCCGTCACATCTCACGGCAGAGCGGTATTTGGACGAAGGTGTTGCCAAGCCGTGGGAGCTTGTGCTCGGAAATAAATTGGCGGATTATTCCGCCAAGAACCATGATGCACTTCCAGAGGTCATTGTCAAGTTTTTCGAGACTCGTGTTGCTGATGCTTCTATGCAGGCTAAGTACTCTGCGCGGGCTGCGGCCAAGATGGCTGCCCTGGATGTGGGCATTGGTCGTCCTGAACGTCTTCTGGCGAATTTTGGGGGTAGGGCGCCCCAGTTAGGTTTAGTGGCTCACTGTATGGTAGTTGGTGAAGGGCCCCCAGGTTTTCCAATGTAAGTTGTGCCTTGCGGCCGCCCGTGATCTGGCCGGTCCTGGTGGAAAGCCTCTAGGGGCCCCCTGTGAGCCGACAGCCCAAGAGAGGCTCAAGGCGAAGGTCGATTTGGTGCTCCAGCAGGCCCCTTCCATGAGGTCTTCGTGCGGTGCTGACAGCTTTCCAATTTACTGACTCTGTACAGGTTGCCGAGGGCCCGCAGGCTGGCGCTCATGCGAGAGAGGGGCCCGAGGAGTCAGCGGCCGCCTCTAAAGAGTTCGTCGAGTTCAAAGGGCACCAAGTTCTGGTGAGCCCTCTGTACGATATGTGGCTCTGATCAGGTGTCCAATGGCTGGGTAGCTCATGTCACGAGAATTGACTCGGACCCTCAAAGTACGGGCCAACCCGTTATAGGCAGACAAATGTGATAGTTGCTCTTTTGGCCGGTCGCCATCCCAAGCCGGGCAAGTCCTGAAGTCCTGACTAAATGTATGGCTGCAGTTGCACGACTTGGCCTGGTGCTGGACTTCCTCCTCATCCTCCTTCTCCTCGTTCTTCTCATCCTCCTGCTCCTCGTTCTCCTCCTCCTCCTCCTCCTCATTCCTCCTCTGCCTACGTATGGTAGTGGTAGTGGACACCCGGCCCATCAACAAACGCAACGCCTGGATCTCAAGATTTCTTGTGCCCGAGGACAGGCGGGGCCGATGGCGGGCTATCCCGGCTTCTCTCCTGGGACCTCGCACCCGGCAATGGCCGCCCAGGCTAAGGGTTCCCCAAAAGGTGCGGTGACCACACCGCGTGGCCCAGACATCCGGCGTGTTGAAAAAGTCGATGCAACGGTTTTTCATGATTTTCGGCCTCTCGAGGCCCTCACCGGGCCCCAGGACCGTCAGAGCACGACTCGGGATGAAATGGGGGCGCGTGTCTTGAAGAAGGCGAGACGACGGATTTCTGGGGGTGCAAGGGGGGGGCCTCGGGTCGATCTCCGAGGACGCCTCGGGCGACTTGGGCCTCCGCGGTCCCAAGGCCGTGCGGTGACGGACCGTGCGGGGAGGCGCGGTTCCCTGTCATCCGACGTTCTGAACAAAACGCGGCATCGTCGAATATCACGCGCGGAGCCCTAGACCCCTCCTTTCTGCTGCATTTTGGGCGCTGGATGGATCTGTGTTGGCCCCGGGGCCCACATGCAGAACAGCATCTCCCCGTGCGCGAAGAAACTTGCGACGGGAGAACCTCTCAGGGTTTCTGGTACCGCACGGCCTGTCACCACACGGTTTCCAGAAGACACCCAGCGTGCCGACATTTTCGAGGCACGGGCCCCCGACATCTCGACCATGTCCCTAGCACCGGTTTTTTTCCTCCCGGGTCGTGTTCTGACGGTCCTGAGGCCTTGTGAGGGCCCCGAGTGGCCGACAACTGCGCAAAACCTTGGGCTGGATTTTGTTCGAGACGCGGTGCGTCTGGGTTTTCGCAGGCCTAGAGATTGACACCAACACCAATTTCGGCGGTGTGCCTCCACCGGGGGAAGACGATCCCGATCTCGGTGATGATGGTAATATTCTGGCTTCCAAGGTGGCCGAACTATTACCACCAACACCGAAAATCTAGGATCATCTTCCCCCTGTGGAGGCAACCCTCTGTCTTGGTGTTGGTGTCAATTTCCAGGCCTCCGAGGTTTGAGTTTCCCTCACAGGCGGGCTACCCCCCCCAGATGCACGGGATGCCGGGGGCCTCGTCCTGGCACGGCTTCCCGGCGGCCGGCTGTGGGCCTTGCCCACCGCCAGGCCACCCGATGTCGCTGCCCCGCCGCCCAGGCCGAGGGCTGCCAGAGTCAGCCACGCGCACAACGGGGGGGTGGGTTGGGGGAGGGGGGAACTTCCTGGCGCTCGAGGCTCGAGGTTTTCGGGCCTTCTCGTCGGTTCTCGGCGGCTGTCTAGCCTCGGGATGCTCTCCAGCGGCTGCGCCTCGCCGAGAGCATTCTGGGGGTGCCTGGATTGTCCCGAAAGGCTGCCAGAGGCCCAAGATATGATTCGAAAATCACCAGCCACGCGCATAGAGGGGTAGGGGGAGGGGGAAGGCTTCTCAGAAGGAGGCTGCTTCCTTCGTATGCGCGGGCATTACATCTACAGATCTACAGACAAGGCCGCGTCTTCTAAGAAGAAACCTATGCCTAAGAAGCCTTTCCCCCTTCCCCCCGCCGCCCCTGCGCACCGCCAACGGCGGCACCGCTGGCGCCAGCAGTTGCTAGGCAGTGGCGAGGCGTCCCCAGACGAGCTCGCGTCGCAGCAGAACTCACGACGGCCGCTCTCGGCCTTCTGAGGGCCTGCTCGGTCGCGGGACTGTCAAACAGCGACGCTGGATGACTAAACTGATCCAGGGGAGAGGGCCAGGGCTTCGGGGGACTACGTATTGAACAAATCTGAGCATCGCATGTTTGGGCACTGCTTGCGCCAGCGATGTTCAAGCAGTGGCGAGGCGCATAGGCGGCTGCCAGGACCTGAGATGGCCGTGCGAATACCAAGATTTTATGCTCTAAGAGCAGTGCGGTTGTTATCCGACAATTCTGGGCACTTCCTGGTAGGCCTACAGGAATGCCAGGACGGTCAGTGCTTGCTTCAGCAAAGGCCAGGCCCTTCCTGGGTCCAGGGGCTGGTGCGTGGGGCCTCCCTGGCCTGGGCTAGGAGGCTCCGCGCGCCAGTCCTCGGCCCAGGAGGCGCTCGGGCCAGTTCTTCGTGGCAGCAGGCCGGGAGGCTGGATACGCGCTCGTCGTGGCCAGCCTTCCGCAGCGGCGTGCGTGTGTTTCCAGCTTCCTGGTGGCCGGCCGTCCCCTCCGAGGCTACAGCCCCCCGAGGGAGTCGACGGGGACGGTGGTCAAGCCCTGGGCCAGAAGCGGCCGCTCCCGAGGCGCGGACAGGCGCAGGGGCCGCTCCCGATCGGAGCGGCGCAGGGGCCGCTCGCGGTCGGAGCGGCGCAGGGGCCGCTCGCGGTCGGAGCGGCGCGGGGGCCGCTCCCGGTCGGAGCGGCGCAGGGGCTACTCGCCTGGGGCGGACACCCGGGGGGCGCGAACCACAGTCAGGGCGCTGAGATTTGAACCGCTTTGTGGGCTCAGGACGGGCTCCGGTGTCCGGGCCGTTTTGCCTCGGCCAGAAGATGATGGGCACATTTTCCACCACCACTACCACATGTAGGACAGAGGGACAGAGAGGATGAGGTCCTCCTCCTCCTCCTCCTCGTGGGAAATGGGCCCATCAGAAGAGCCCCTTCGCTCCTGCGTCAGCGCTCCTTCTGGCAGCATGATAGGACTGCACAACAGGGCTGGTGCTGCCGAGGCCGAAGCATGTCCTGGGCTCCGGATCGGGGCACGTGCCCGCCCTGCCAATGCCGCTGCCAGGAGGGCCAGTGCACAGAGACCTGGGCCTGCTGTCGGAGACCTGGAGGTTGACACCAACACCAGTATCGCCGATATGCCTCCACCGACGGAAGATGATTCCGATCTCGGCGATGGTGGTAATATTTGGGCTTCTTAGGTGGCCGAAAGATTACCACCAACACCACCATCCAGGATCACCTTTCCCCGGTTGAGGCAACCCCCTTGGTGTTGGTGTTGGTGCTCGTGTCCAGGCCTCCTATCTTCCTCCCCTGGACCCCGAGCCATGGCGCCGTTATTTTTGTTCGCGCCGGGAGCCTGCGCCACGTTTCGAGCCCTGGGGCCACCGCAGATGGATCTGGCTCGGGAAAGGTAGCGGGAAGATGGTGTCTACGGTCTCCGGTCGTAATTATTTTCTTGTGTTTGATTATGTTTCACGACGTCGGGTCTCAGAGGTTCTCCCTTGAGGGCCTCTGAAGGCCTCCGGGGCTCCAGAGAGCCCCAGCGGACAGCGGAGGCTGAGTAGGGACCAAGCACGCGCAAGGATCCTCCACCCTCGATCCTCGAAGTGGGCCTGGCCAGGATCGGCGCTGGCGTACTGAATTATGCTGCCCCAGACTCCAGGCATCCGGCGCCTCGGTTTGGGCCCTCAGACTTCTCGACCCCCTCCTTCGTGGATGGTATGTCACCGTGCGCTGTTTTTTCGGCGGGCCCAGCGCCTGAAGGCAGCTTCCAGAGGCCCAGCTCGGGAGGGATAATGAGTATCAGTGGCACGGGCGTCGTTTTTCAGCCTGCGCCTGGTACTCATCTGCCTTTTGAGCAAAAAAGTCAGCACCTCTATCACAGCGCCACGCTAACAGGGTCGTCGTACAGGCAGGTACTGAGTGTTTTGCGTTGTGGCCACCGTAGATTCTCCCGAGCCGCTGGATGCCTGGTGGGGGCGTCCAAGAGGGGGTGAGGACAATCGGGGGGGATATCATGGCATGGCCAGGGGCACGCACGTCGTCTCCCAGATTCCGTGGCCCTGTTTCTTCCTTCAGGACGTCCCCCCTGGCCCACCCTCGTCCGCGCACGTGCCTCGGGCCAGGATGCGCTATCCCCCCCTCTTCCTGGTCTCCCCTTCGGTGCATCCGAGCCTGGGTCCCAGACCCGCCACGTCGTGACTGTTCTTCGCGACGTGGCTCCCACGGGTCTGGACCCCGTGTCCTGGGGACCTTTTTGTTCCGCCCCGCGGGTAGTTTCTTGATGGCCCGGGGGCGCGGTGACGGCCCCGAGGGGCCGTGAACGGCCAAACACTTTCCGTCGTGATGGCTCCTCGACGAGAGGGAGGGGGGGATGGGGGGCAGATTCTGGGCTGGGCTGGGGGGGGGAATCAGGGTGATCTCGAGGTTCTGGGGGGGGGGGTGAGACCTCGAGCCGTCGGGGATTCGAGACGCCGAGCCCCCGCGAGGCCCGCAAGAACCGCCAATAACGTCCCCTCGCGATATTTGCGCCACGGCGCGAGTGGGCCCAGGTCCCGTCTGCAGCGCTCGGGATCACGCGCCTCCTCCTCCTCCTCCACCTCCTCCTCCTCGTCCTTCTCCGTAGCGGTTCTGGCTTGAGCCGCATGCCAGGCCCGTGGACCGCACTCCTCGCGCTCTTCGCAGGTCGATGGTGGCGAACGCTGCTGGTGGTTCTGGGTGCACGCTGCATGCACGATCAAGCAAGGCGGCACGCGAGAGACGCAGCCGAGCTCTCGAACGAGGATCCATTCAGCAGGTGCCTGCCTGCCTTCAAACAAGATTCCACGAGGCTCTCGAACGAGATTCCTTTGCTTCTTGGTACCCGCCTGCCTTCAACCAAATATGCAAGATATTTGTCGTGGAATGTCTCGGTAAGCCTCTCTGCAAGGTGTCAATGGATTCCGGTCGCACTCCCGTCGGCAAGCTATTCTACATGCTGCAGACAGCCTTCATCCTGTTTCTTCTCCAGGTTGATTCACAGAGTGGGCGGGCGAACAATCGTCTCCCTATGGTGGCGTCTTCTGTTTCGAGGCCCTCGCTGGTGAGCACCCATAGGTACGGCAGACACTCTCAAGCTGGATCGACTTCTTCTTGTGCCTTCCCCGCGTCTCCGCCAAGCTTCTGGTGATGCTGCTCGTCTCCCTGGTGATATGCCGCCCGTGGTGGTGGAGTTACGGCCGAACGAGCTGATCGCTCCCATGGCGCCTTCCAGTGCTCCCCATCTCCTGCACTGCAATACTCGATGTGTTGGATTATCGTCTTGGTGCCGCTTGGCTCCGTGTTTTCCGCCCCCTTGGGCGACATCGGAGATGTGGGCGTGAAGCAGTTGGAGGAGCCTGTCTCAGTCTGTGTGCCTTCATCTTTCGTGGACACCTCTTTCGACTGGGACATCGAATATGCATTCGAGCTGTGGGGGTTCGAGGAGCAGGTTGCTGCTGCTGCTCGAGGTGACGTGCGTGCAACACTGTGCGGCGAACCGCCTGCTGATGCCCGCGCTCCGCATCATTCCGCTCGTCTGCCTGATGCGGATCCTTGTGATCTCGATGATCGTGCCTTACAATCTCATGATGGTGCATTCGCCTGCTGTTGCCCATCTTGCTCTTCAAGTTTCGGGCGGGGCTCACCGAGGTTCAAGGGTGAGTCTGCACCGTGTTCGTGTCCCTCATAGGCGCGATGTCGCTCCCTCAGTTCCGTGTGCTGCCGGTGGCTCTCCTCGCGCTGGGGGCGATGGTGGTGGCCGTCTCGCTCTGGCTCCTTGTTCTCCCCATTGCGTCGGTTGTGCAGCCGACGCTGGCGCCCTACCTGCTGAAGGGCATCCAGCAGGCGCTGAAGGTGATCCTCTAGTTTGCCCCGCCGCCACAGGTGGCGTCCCCGTGCTTCCTGCAGGTGACGCGTGTGATCCTCAAGGTTGTCACGCTGCCGCTGCAGGTGGCGTATCAGTGCAAGCTGATGGTGATGAGTATTATCCTGAGGGTGTGCGTGCGGCTCTCCCTGAGTCTTGTCTACGTCGGCTGGTACTCCAGCCTCATGAATGCTCTGAACAAGATGTGCCTGTTCAATGTCATGTTTGCGCTCATGCTTCTCGTGCCCCTGATGCCGGCGGTTCTGCTGCTGCCAGGGACGCCCCTGGTGGCGTTGCGCGTGCTTCGGACGTTCGTCCTGGGCATTTGGTCGGACACCGTCATTGTACGTTTTTGTCTCGGCGGTGCCCGCGCCTGGCGAGTGCACTGTGCCGATCGTTCACTTCCGTCGCTCCTCGGGTTTCTCCGTGGCCGCCCACACGACGTGCCTCGTGCCGATCCCCTCCTACGGCATCGCTTCCGGGGGCGGCCACCAGTGCTGCTGCATCGACGTTGTCTGGCGCACCGTGCGCGGCCTCTTTACGTCCTTGCACCTCTGCGTCGCCGTCGGGGTTGGCTCACGAGCCGAAGTCTGAAGTCGCCATCTCCGTTTTTGCTCTGACCGACGCGTACTCCAATTTCAAGAACGCCACCAGGCAGCACAGCAAGGCCAAGATTGTAGCGGAATGCCATACGTTCGTGAGGTGCAGCCCCACTCCACACAATTGCTGGCAGAGCATGCTACAAGCCGTGTATTTCCAGGCGCACTTCGGCCCGACGCCGCCGACAAATTCGAAAGGAGGCTCCTTTCAGAGGGATTTGTGGCATCGTGCTTGTGCTGGGTTGGCGCAGACCTCGCCGTCTTACTTGCAGAGATCTGTCGGCATCGAGCGGGGCCCCCGCCTTACTGTCGAGCGTTGTGATGTTATCCTGCCATCATCCCTGGTCGGCGAGATCACGCAGCAGACGATGGCTGACGCCGTGCGTTGTGCGCTGCCCGCCCGCGCCGCCCTCGTCCAACCCTACTACGTCGATATCGGCGTGGTCTAGTTGTCCGCACTGCCGGTCCCGCGGACGGCTCTACGTCCCCGTGAACAAAGTTTCAAACAAAAGTGGCACAGGTATGGAAGCCGAACAGATGTTGAATCAGACCAGGCGGGGCCCGTCGCCCGAAAAACGTGTCTTATGCATTGCGCGCTGCACGTTAGCCATCCGACCGGTGGGAACGAAACCGCAAGACAGAACGTGGAACCACCCACGCCAGCGGCCCTGTGAAGGATCAACTCGGAAGAGCACCCGGGCATTAAGTGGCATCCGCCTCCCAATGTTGCCACTGGGCCCACAAGCCAAAGTGCGGCATCTCAATGACCTGGCCCATGGTGCACGCCTGCGCACGCTGCCAACATTGAGTGGCGAATATCACTTGATGGTCCTCTTTGGGCGTTACCGTCTGCAAATCATTCACGATTCGTCGTGTTGAGTTTGTTAGAACGTGTTCCCCAGCTGTGTAGACCGTGCCGACGGTCTCGCGCCGCGCTGCCCGCCCGCGCGTGTGGCTCCTGACGCTTCAACGGCTCCGGCCTCGACAAGTTCAACATCGCAGTGACGCGCGCTCCTCATCCTCCTCCTCGTCCCCCTCCTCCTCCTCCTTCTCCCATTCCTCCTTGTCCTCCTTCTTTCCTCCTTCTACTTCTCTTCCTCCTCCGCCTCCCATTCCTCCTGTTTCCTCCTCCTCAGCCTCCTCCTCCTTTTCCTCCTCCTCTTCCTCATCTTCCTCCTCCTCCTTTTCTTTCTCCTCCTCCCATTCCTCTTTTTCCTCTTCCCATTCCTCTTTTTTTTCCTCGTCGGCCTCACATTCCACCTTTTCCTCCTCCTCCTCCTCCTCAGCGTCCTCCTCCTCCTTTCATTTCTCCTTTTTGTCCTCCCGTTCCTCCTCCGCCTTCTCCTCC
Organism: Prorocentrum cordatum; assembly: GCA_963575745.1. Classification (NCBI taxonomy): domain Eukaryota; class Dinophyceae; order Prorocentrales; family Prorocentraceae; genus Prorocentrum; species Prorocentrum cordatum. The sequence continues at coordinate 153,826 of CAUYUJ010017960.1, read as the reverse complement.
TCCTCGTGTCCTTTCTTCTCATCTCCCTCCTCCTTGTCTCCCTCAGTCTCGATTGCTCTGCCTTACACATAACTCATCCCTGTCTTATCCCGCGGCCAGTCGGAAGTGCAGGCTGGACGTTCCGCTTGTGACCCCCGTGCCTCCCATGGGCCTGAAGCTTGGAAGCTGGCAGTATTTTCGCACATGGAGGGTGGGTCGTTCGCGACATACCACTCTCGCCGTAGCGCCGCGAGCATTCATTTGAAATGCTGCAAGAGCTTCGCACATGTGTGTCGCGCGCATTCGTTCAAAACGCTTGCAAGAGTTTTGCGGGTTCAGGGCTGCGCGTTTTCAACATTCGGTTCTCGCCCCAGCGCCGCGCACGTTCGCTTCAACAACTGCCCAGGGGTTTGCGGATTGAGGGCGGTTCCTTTTTCAACATGTGTTTACCGCTTATGGTTAACATTTCAGAATAACTTTGTTGGAACCATTCAGGGCTGTCAGGGCACAACAGTTACGTTGATTCTCGGTCGTTGAATCCCAGGCATGGTGTCCTGGCAAGGTTCATGATCGTCAGGTCGCAGCAGTCAGGTTGACTTGTAGCGTCGACGTCATGGGAAGGGTGTTTCGACGCGTCTCAGGATTTTCGCATAGTTGTTTTCAACTGGGACGCTTCCTCAGTGGAAATGAACCCACTACAGGGTCGTAGGACGAAGGAGCTTTGCGGGATGGTGTATTCCAAGTTTGTTGATGAGTTTTGGGTTTGCACTGGTCCTCCTCCTCCTCTTGCCCGTCCTTTTCCCCCTCATCGTCGTCATCATCATCATCATCATCATCATCATCATCACCATCCTTTGCGTCCTCCAAATCCATTTTGGCTCAATACGTTCTGGCCCAGTGAGTGATTAGGCTTGCGGGAGCAGTCTTCAGAGCGGCTGTCGCTCCCGAGGGCTGTTGGCTTGGTAAATTTCAGTTTGAGGGGTCTCAACCTTCGTTTTCTCAGCGAGTTCCTGCAGGACGCGATGGGGGCGAAGCGGTGCTCGCAGGTCCGCGCCACCCGGCATGGGGGTGCCCGGACTGCGGGCGCAATCAGAACTGGGCGTCGCGCGTCCGCTGCGTCTGCGCGCGTCAAGGCGAACGCGCCCAATGCCAAGAAGCGGTGGTCATCCTCGTGTCGTTTGGGCGCGCGGTCCCCGTTCTGGGCAGTCCAAGATGGAGCAGCAGCTCGCAGCCCTCACCAACAAAATCGAGCAGCTGTTGTCCTATCAGCATGGCGGTGGCAACGCCCGAGCAGGCGGTGAGCGCCCCAAGCCGCCCGATGCTGATGGTGCGGGCGGGGATTCAGCCCTTGGCGGCGATGCTGAGTTGGTCGCTTTCCGTGCCAAGGCTGACGCTTTGGAGGAGGCCCTCGGCGTCATCAAGAAGTGCTCTGCCATGGGCGACTCTGCGACGCAGACGCAAATGGAGGCTGAGATCACGGCGCTGCGCAAGTCGATCACTGAGCGCAAGCCCGCCGTCACCAGGCACACTGCAACTGGCCGCGGGCTTGCACGTGCGCAGCAGAGGCCGTCCAAGATGCAGGAGGACATGGTCGTCCAGGGGAAGGCTGTCAAGGAGACCCAGGCCAACGCGTCATCAAAATTTTGATAGACTTCCTTTTTTTCGGCCTGTCCTGTCATTCTTTCCGGTTTATCCCGAGTCTGCGGATGGCCTCGGTGAGGCAAATTTGGGAATGTTGAAGTCCATCGGCCAGTCGATCACGGATCCGACCCGCACTCTCTTGGGAGGCGATTGGACTCCCGGCCGCCCTGAGGTCCGCGAGAGTTCTGGGTTCCCACGGAAGCTCGGCGTGATTTTCGTGGCCCCGACGGCCCACGCCTGCCGCGCCCCATCGTCGAACAGCGTCATCGACTATTTCGTCGCAGGCCCAGGGATGGCTCGCCTCACGGCTAAGGTATCGGCTGGATGGTCTTTGGCGGTAAACCATATCGATCCGTTTGCCTCCGGGTACGAGGGGATTCGGTTCGGCTTGAGAAGCTTGTGCGTCGTACCCACCAGCGTATTCCGGTTGACCCGCCTTTTGGGCCCGCACCGTCGCGGGTACAACGGGGAGGCGCTTTGGCGCGCGCTGCCCAGGGCATCGCTTTCAGTCTGCTTGATTCCGCCACTGCTGCACGGGCGGTGCTCTCTAATGCACGGGGCCATCTCGTCGACTGCGCAGAAGTGGAGCATCGCCGAGTGCCAGGCGCGGAGGCGAAGGAGCTATGGGGAATTGAGGAAAAGCTTCTTGGGCTTCAGTTTTCTATCGCCCGAGGAATCCAAGTGATAATATTCAAATCATCGCTGCTGGAAGTGGCTTTTTCAAGCGTTCACTGAGAAGTTTAACTCGGTCGTCGCCGTTGATTTCGCCCTGCATGTTTGCCGGCAGCTCCAAGCAGTTGCGCGGCAATTCCTGCCCCTGGCCAAGGTTTGCGCCAACGGCTGGACGCCGCCTTGCGCGCCGTGCGCGAGTTAGTGTTAGCCTGGCGCGAAGACCAACCTTTGGCGCAGGCGTGGCGCGATCGAGCTTCGCAGTTTTTCGCAGGCACCCAGGCCGACTACGAGGGGGGCATCACCGATGGCGACAGGGCGCCCAAGTATTCCTGGGTTTGTTGGCAGGCTAAATCGTTAGCAGGCTCCGCGAGGCTCGCGCATAGGTTCACCAAGGTCCAGAAGACATGGCAGCCCGCGATCGTCGCGCGCTCCCCGGGAACCTCCACGCAGGACCCCCAGAGCGCCCTCGCTTCTGAGACCCAGAAATTAGGGGAAGCTCGGCGCGCCAAACTTCAAGAAGCTGCGCCCCCAAAGCGGATCGGTGCAACGACTTAGGTTTTCTTTTCGATGCAGAAGTTTTGTTTTGCCTCTGAGATTTTCGCTTTTTCCTTGTTCAGAAGATGCCGGGTCGCCGACCCGTTCCGACGTTGGGCATTCGGCGCGCGGCTCGCGCGCAATCTCGGCTCCGCGCGTCATTTGAGCGGTGTCGCCCCCAGTTTGTTTCCGCCTCGTCTCTCTGCTACATTTTTATATAAAAAATCAACACCTCGTTTTCGCGTATCGTTTCAGCTCGCGGTGGCCTCTTCGGGGGTCTTGTACGCGTCGCGGGCCGTCTGGAAGCCGTTGCGGGTGTCGCGGACCGATCGACGATTCGGGGCCCTCTTGGACCGTCTTGGGCGCCTCTAGGGGCCCTTTTGGATCGCTTTGGGACGCCTGAAGGCCGCGCCCGGGAGGGGAACCATCTCTGGCCCGACCTGGCCGGGGCACTCTGCGCCCGGGTGCCCATAGGGGCCGCCCCGCGCGGGCGAAGTAGACATGTCGCGAGGCAGTGGCCGGAGATCTTCGCGCGCCTCTGGCCCATTGGGCCGGCGAGTTCCCCCCGGGAATCACGTCCAGTGCGCTGTGAGGCGCGCGACGAGCTGGCGGGCCAATTTCGACGACTCCTTCTGTCCTCCTCTTCTGCTGCTGCTTCCTCTTCTTCTGTTCTTCCCGCTGCTGCTGCTGGCCTTCCTGCTGCTGCTGCCGCCCCCTCTTTTTTTTTTTCCTTGCCGTCGCTAACGTTGCGCGGGCGCGCCTTCTTGGCGCGCCGGCGCGCCAGGCTGGCCCGCGATCCCGCGCCCGCGATTTCGCCCGCGACTTCCGAACGCGATTTTGCCAGCGTTTTCGGACGCGATTTTGCCCGCGATTTTCGGCCACGATTCCGCGCCCCCATGCGAGGCCCCACGAAACCACCCGCGATTTTGAGCACGATTTGTTATTATTCATTCACTTGTGCAAATAATCGCGGTAAGAATGGCGCGCGCCCGCAGAAGGGGGGGCCAGCGAAAGCGGGCGAGACCAGGGCCGGAAACGCGCCCCGCATCGTAGCCGAACGGGGGCGGGAAGGAGGGCGTTGCGGAAAGGCGGCGGGGGCGTTGGGGAGGCGGCCTGGGCCCGCCCTCGGGCGCCCGCTCAACTGGAGAGGATGCCCTCGCGGCGGGCCGCGCTGCCTTGGGGCTCGCGATTGCGCCGCCGCGCCCGCGGTCGCTGTAGCTTCGTCGCCGGCATTTGCCGCCAGGTCGTTCTTCTCCGCCACGAGCGCAGCCGCGCGCCATGGCCCCCGAGGGGGCGCAGCAGGCCCTCGCCGCGGTTGCGGCAGAGTCTGTGCCAGCAGCCCCCGCCCCCGCGGCGGGCCCCGCGAGCGCCCGCTCCCCGGGGGCGAAGTTTGCTCGACTTGCGCGGGCGCGAGATCCAACGGCCCCCCGCGCCCCGCCAATTCCCCATGCAGCGCTCACGCTCGCGCGCTTCTTCTTCATGTAGGGCCCCCGAAGAGGCCCTTCCTCGTGGTCCATCGGTCCCGCGCTGGCGCGTTCCACCGTGAATCAGCTTGGGAGGTGTCTCTCCCGCGCAAACGAGCGGCCGCGCGGCCGGGGCAGCGCGCGGCGCTTCGCCGGCCGCGCGCGCCGATTCCGTCTGCGGTTCGACGGCTGCGCGCTTCGAGGTTCGCTCGGGCGCTATGCCCAACGACCGCGGAACGAAACATCATCGCGGCGATGGGCTCCATGGCGGCCACGTGGGGACCTGGCTCGGGGGCCGCGTGGGTCGCGCCTCCGCGGCGCGCGCGGCGCGATTCCATGGCGGGGGCAGGCGGCGCGCGGCTTTTCGACGACGCGCGGGCGTTCCACAATGCTTCCCCGCGGTCCAGCATTTGGAAACCCACGCGTTGGAATTGTTTACCAATTCGGAATCGTTGCGGCTCCTCGGGGCGCGCGCGCGCGCGCCCGCGTGCGCGCGCGCGTGTATGCGTGCGCGCGTGAGGGGGGGGGGGGGGGGGAGGCTGTTCGGCAACGAACTTGCGCCGACGTCGTCTTGGATACCCAATCGTGAGTGTTTCCTGCGAGCGAGCCCGTCAGATTCGGGCGGTTTCGCGATCTTTCAGCCATCGCACGTCCCAGTCGCTGGGCGGCTACCACCCCGGGCACTTCGCCTGCCTCATCGACCAAGGGCTGGAGAGCCTGGCGATGCTCCATGAGGCACTCGTGCGCTCAGGTATCTTTCCTGCCCGACTGCGGTGGATGTTGATGCCGCTCGTGGAGAAGCCTAAAGGTGGTATTCGGCCTTTCCTGCTCCTCGGGTCTCCCGTGCGAGTTCGGGAACGGCTCCGTCGGCGCCAGTGTGGCGACTTTCTGGAGAGGGCCCACAGGCCCGACTGGTCTTTTGGGCGTGGTCAGAACTCAGAGGCGCCCATCTGGAACCAATGCGCGCTCTCGGAACAGGCTCCGTCGAGTGGTAAGTCCACCGCAGGTTTCATCAAGGACTGCACGAAGAATTCCGAGTCCTTCATCCAGGTCTGGCTCCGTGACAGGACAATCTGTTGGAAGATTCCCATGGTGTTCGTAGAGGCGTTATATAACCTCTGGAGGCCACCCAGGATCCTCAGGCTCGGGGCCAATCATTATCCCCTTGTTCTTTTTGCTGAACATGGGCCCCAGCTGGAGACATTGTCAATGATGTTTCCGTTAAGGTTTATGCCATGTTCGAGTTCGATGCGCGGCCCCAGAGGCACCCTGTGGCCCCCCCTCGGCTGCTGCGTTGACGACCACACGGCAGCCGCGCATGGCGACGAGGATGCGATTGTAGCTAACTTGGCGCGTGCAGGGGTGGACCTGGAGGGCGTCCTCCCCGAAAGGGCTGAATGTTCGCCTGGCCGAGGACAGAGCTGTCACCTTCGCCTCCTCGCAGCGCCTCGCCGGCCGTCTTCGCCGTCGCTCGCCCGCAGCATGTCCGTCGGCCGCGACCAGCGCGGCCGTTTCGCACGGCGCGGGCCCGACTCCAGGTCCGCGTCGGCCATGCAGAGGAGGGGGGGCCAAGAGGAAGGATATATTCAAGATGATGAGTAAAAGGCATCGGCTGATTTCACATTATCGTCGAAAGCATCCTCGGGACAAGTCCAGAGTGCAGAAGATTTAAATTGCGGGCGTTCGCCCAGCTGCTGTTTATGGTGTCATGGTTTTGGGAATGACTGGCGCTGAGCTTCGGCCCCTTCGGAGCGCCCCTCTCGCCGGCTGCGGCCCAGCGTTTCGAGGCGCGTCTCTGACGGCCAAACTTGTTTTGCACGGCGGTCCTGCCTGGAAGCAGTCCGTGGCCCCGGCCCGCCAGTGGGCTGCGAGCACGCGGCGATCGGCGACCATGCCTGACGCGCCCCCCTTCTGTTTTAAGCATCACATTCAGATTCGGCGGGGCACGGCTCAGGGCCAGGAGCTCGATCTGGAGCCCGCGGGTTGGGGTCAATCTCGGGGCCCTGTTCACAGGCTGATACTGCGTCTGAGCAGGAATGAGTGGAAGGCGGTGGATTTCTCAGTTTGGCGCGGCGAAGGAGGATATGTTTATCGACCTGCTGCGCGCGCCCCCTGCCATGCTCAATGAGCTTCTGGGTGAAGGCGCCCAGCGGATGCATGAGCGTAGGATGGCCAGCGCTCTCCCTGACCTCCGTGCCGCTCGCGTGCCAACTGGCCCCCCTGCGCGTTTACTTCGCTCCAGGAAGCTCGGCGGTCGGCAGAAATTTTGGCTCTCTGCGTGTTTCTCGGGGGCCTACTGGACTGCGGATCGGTCGAATGCACCGGGGTGCGATTCCGACGGGGCCTGTCCGCTGCATGGGGAACCCGATTCCATAGTCCACCGTTTTATTTGCGCCGACCCGACCGTCGACGAAGCGCGCTGCGAGCATCTCTCAGACGAGGAGACCCCTGCTGCTTGAAACTGTGCTCATGGAAACTTCTGTTTTGGTTTCGCCTGATGATTGTGGCTCAGCCTGAGGCGCCCCGCCCCTGCCTCGACCTCGGCCCGCTGCTCAAAGGGCCGTCTAGGGAGCCACTATCTATCGAGAAGTTCTGTACCCGAGCCGTCGGTGCACGGATTGTCGTCGACGGTTCGGCAGGCCAGCTTGCGCTCCGAGAGCTCAATCGGGCTATCTGCGCTGCGGTCTTCTCCGATCGGTCGAGCGAGACCCCGCGCGAGGTTCGCTTTCGACTTTTGGGAACGGCGCGGCCAGATCTCCCCCAGGCGCCTCCAGCTGGGGGGGCACCTTGGAGAAGCCGCGCTCGCCCGCGTAGTCTGCGAGGCCCATTTTGATTGTTTGGGCGCTGTGTCGCTCGCCACCTCTCGGGCGTCTGCCCAGCTGGGCCCAGGCCACGCGTTCGCTGGCCTGCGGAGATGGGCCCTCCAGGAACAAGGCCATTACTGCATTGCTTCGATTTCTCACGCACCTGCCCACAGGTCCGAGGAGGTGATGGCCGCGTTTCCTGCTCGGGTGCGGAAGATTGCTCTCGGAAGCCAGGATGCGGGCCGTCTTGCGAAGCAAGCGCTGTCGCTGCATCCGTCTCTGCCGGCCGACGAGCTCGAGCAATTCGATCGAGATGTGGCCCTCTTAAAGAAGCTAGTGGTCATGTTCGGTTCGGTCCTGCCGTGTTTTTCCGAAACTCGAGCCCCGTCGGTATCTCGCGGCCCCTGGGGTTTAATCGCGAACCCCGCGAGCCGTAGAATGGCACGAGTGGGTTATCCTGGACCTAGGGGGCGAGTAAACCCCGTGCGCCGCTAGGTGCACCAAATGTTTTAAAACGACGTTTGGCGATAGCAGACCCATGACTGGTTGTAAAAGTCTGCCCGCTGCCCTCCGTCGAGTGCAAGGTGCCGAGAGCGAGCGAGGCCACCTCCTGTATACGACCTTTGCGCAGGATGTGGGGTGTGCTCCTCTGCTGTTCTGTTTCCACTGCGGCGTGTTCACCAGCAAACGATGCTTTAAGTTGGCTGGTGGTCGTGATGGCGAGCCTGGCCCTAGCGGGCGAGGCGCGCTGAGTCGAATTCGACGTTGTCTTGGCCCTCACTACAGGTATGAATATACAGTTGCTGCGGGTTCTGCTGGCACCACACGTCGTTCCTCGGCCAGGTCTGTGCTGTTCGGAGCAGCGGTATCTGGTCCAGCCTCCTCGGCGTCCTCCCGCTCGCGCCTTATTTCGACACCTGCAGTGTCGGCGCTGGCGGAGAGGATTCGGCATCGCGAGGAGGCCGCTCGCGCAGCAGGATCGGCTTGAGGCCGAGGTCGTCGATGTTCTGCCCATGGGCCCTCGTGGGAAAATAGTCCCTCGCCTCCTCTTCCTCGTCCCCCTCCTCCTCTTCCTCCTCCTCTTCCTTCTCATCCCCCTCCTCCTCTTCATCCCGCTCCTCCTCCTCATCCCGTTCGTCCTCATCCTCCTCCTCCTCCTCCTCTTCCTCCTTCTCTTGCTTTTGCTCATGTTCCACCTTCTCCTCCTCCTCCTCCTCCTCCTCCTCCTCATCCCGCTCGTCCTCGTCCCCCTCCTCCTCCTCCTCCTCCTCCTCCTCCTCCTCCTCCTCCTCCTCCTCCTCCTCACGTGCGCGCCACGGCGCCACCTGGGCCCAGGCCTCCCGCGCCCCCCGAGCCCGCGGCACGCCTCGGCGCCGCCCTCGGCCGCACCCGCCCTCCCCCGCAGCAGGACCGGCGGAGAGGCGGCTCCCCCGAGCCGGCGGACGCCCGGCGGCGGGGGGCCGAGGACCACCGGCGCGCCGAGGGGGGGGGAGGGGGGGAGGGGGGGAGGGAGGGAGAGAAAGGAGGAAGTTTCTCCTCCTCCTCCTTCTCCCTCCCCCCTCCCTCACTCCCTCCTCCCTGCCCCCTCCCTCCGTCCCTCCCCAGTTCCTCCCCCCCTCCTCCCTCCTCCCTCCCTTCTCGCTCCCTCCGTGCCTCTCTCTTCCGTTCCTTCTTTTGCCTCCCTCCTCCTTTTGCCTCCCTCCTTCGTCCCTCCTCTTGAGGGAGGAGGGAGGGAAGGAGGGACGAGAAAGGAGGAAGGAGGAGGAAGGGAGGGAGGGAGGGAAGGGGGAAGGAGGAGGATGAGGAGGAAGAGGAGGAGGAGGAGGAGGAGGAGGAGGAGGAGGAGGAGGAGGAGGAGGAGGAGGAGGCGGCGAAGGATGATAAGGAGGAGGAGGAGGAGGAGGAGGAGGAGGGGGCAGGCCTTCTCGGAATGCGGGTGGGCTTCGGAGATTCCTGGATACGCGTTGATTTTTTTTTTCAACACGCGGGCACCAGGAGCCCCGACCCGTTCTCCAGGGCAAGGATTCCATGCCGATCCTGTGTTCGAGGGCCCCGGGGCCCGGCAAGGGCCCCCAGAGGCCGGAAATCGAGAATCACCTCCGGTTTTTGTTGCAGGACTTTGTGTGTCTGGGTCAGGGAGCTTCCCAGACGGTCGGAGGCCCTCTGAGCCTTCTAGCGAAGACCCGCCCCCTCATCCTCGGGTCCTCGGTCGCCCTCCTCTTCTTCGATCCGCCCCATCCTGTCCATCCACCTTTTCCTCGATCCCCGATCTGCGACCCTCATCCTTTATGCTATCTTCGATCCTTCGATCCTCGGTCCTCCCCCCCTTTCTCAGTCTCCTCCTCGGCCTCACCCCCACCATGGGTGCTTTCTGAGCCTTCTGAGAAGGCCCGCCCCCTCTGCCTCCTCCTTCTTCTTCCGACACCGACTGACGCCGAAGCTCCACTGACGAAACATGCAAGAGAGACGGGCCTGGAACTGCATCGAGATCATCTCAAATCTGCAGCCCCTGCCGTATCAGGGGCAATCGGGTTCCATCCGTGCTGGCTGTAGTACGGATCGAACGGAACGAAGAAACTGACCGTGCGTCCGCTGGGCAGGGCGGGATCCGAGCACTGCCGCAACTGATTGTGAGCTGTAAGTTCCACACGTGCGGGGCCCCTCCAGCAGTGGATGGGGCCCCGGACGGCGCTGCGGAGCGTGACGCTTCCTCCCTCCCCAGTCGACCTCAGCATCCCTCCCTCGTCTCTGTTTCTCCTCTTCTTCATTCTCTCCTCCCCCTCCTCCTCCCCATCCTCCTCCTCCCCCTCCTCCTCCTCCTCCTCCTCCTCCTCCTCCCCCTCCTCCTATTACGTTGGGTGGACGACCACACTCGGGATTGTAACATCTGTAAGACAAAACTCGCCTGCTTAACTCTCCTTGCTTCCCCTCTTCCCCGACGTAGGAGACAGGACAAAGAGGCTGCCCTAACCCAGCAGCAGTGAGAAAGTAGAGGGGCGAGCACCCTGAATATGCTGAACGGCCAGGTAATGCAAGGACCCCCTGGGGTGTAAGAACTATCCAGGGGAAAGGTGCCCTCGACGAAGATATTGTGTCGCCCTCACGGCCATGACCAACCCCATCTCCCACATCTCATCCAATCCCCCCATCAGACCTCGCCAAGGCCTCACCGGCAATCTTCTTCCTCCTCCTCCTCCTCCTCTTCCTTCTCCTCCTCTTTTTGCCATCCCTCCCTCCCTCCCTTTCCTTCCTCATCCTGCGAGCCGCGGGCGGGCTTCACGGGAGCGGGACCCACCTTCCGTTGCCGGGGGGTGGGGGGAGCACGCTTGTACATCGTACATCCTGAGGCCCATCATGGAGAAAGGGATAGCAGGTAGAGATCAGGCCCCAGTCACGGCCCGCTAAGGTGCTCTTGCCGCATGGGTCTCGTAGTTATGGTGGTGGCCTCGTAGCTCCGCAGGTGACCCTCCCAGCCAGGCGGTGTTTCTCCCAGCCAGGCAGGTGGCCATTGCACATCAGCTGGTGGTCCTCGTAGCTCACGCAGCTCTGGTAGTTACCCTTGTGGCTCAGCTGGTGGCACGAGTGGTCCAGGTCGTGACCCTCGTAGGTAAGCTGGTCGCCCTGGTAGCTGAGCTGGTGGGCCTCGTAGCCTGCATTGTAGCTCTCGTAACTCAGTTTGTGGCCCTCGTCGCTCTCCTTGTGGCGTCCTGTGGGTGAAGTAGCTGGGGACGTTATCCTCCCAGCCGTCGGTGCAGCGGACTGTCAGTGTCTGGACGCTCAGTTCCAACACCGTGCACTCGAACTACTCCTACCGAACTGACCTTCATCGTGTCTCCGATAGCGATCGGCTTTTCGGTTGTCCAGGCTTTCCGTGGGCCTTGGTGTCCATCTCGTGGTCCTCGTAGTACAGTTGTTGGCCCTAGTAGCTCGGCGCGTGATTCCCGTAGCCTTGCGCGTGGTTCACGTAATTCAGCGCGTGGGGGTCGCAGCTCAGCTAGTGCCCCTCGTAGCTCTGCTGCAGGCCCACGTAGAACAGCACGTGGCCCTGCTGCCCTACTAGCTCTGACTCGTAGCTCCGCTTGCGGCCCTTGCAGCGAACTTAAAGCTCAGGTAGTGGCTCTCGTAGCTATGCGGGTGGCTCTGGGGACTCTACATGTGGCCATTGTAGCTCAGCCGGTGGCCCGCCCAGTTCCGTTGGGGGGCCCTCGTAGCCGAGTTGCCCTGGAAGTGCAGGTTCGGGCCTTCCCTCGTAGATCGGCAGGTGCAGCTCAGCAGGTGGGCCTCGCAGTTCAGCTCAGCCATGGGCTCTCATGGCTCTGCCTGTGGGCCTCGCAGCTCAGCGTGTGGCCCTCCTCTGAGCTCAGCGTGTTGCCCTCGTCTCTTTGCAGGTTACCCAGGCCGCAGTGGTAGTGAGTGTCCTAGCTCAGCAGGTGGCCGTGATAGCTGAGCTGGTGGCCCTCGCAGCCTTCGTAGCTCCGCTGGTTGCTCTCGTGGCTCAGGCGGTGGCCCTACGAGCTCAGCCTGTGGCCCTCGTAGCCGAGCTGGTGGCCCTGGTAGCTCAGCTGGTGGTTCGCCTAGTCCTCCTGGCGGCACTCGTAATTCCGTTGGTGGCCCTGGCAGCTCAGCTGGCGGTCCTCGCGGCTCTGCTGGTGGCCCTCGTTGCAGGCTGCCCTGGTAGCTCTGATGGTGGTTCTCGCAGGTCGACTTGTGGCCCTCGCAGCGCTGCTCGTGGCCCTGGTAGCTCATCTGGTGGCTCTCGTCGTCGTTCAGCTACAGGCCGTCGAAGCTCTGCTGGTGGCCCGCGTCGCTTCGTGGTGGGCCCAGCAGCTTTGCTCGTAGCTCTGGCAGCTCTGATGGTTGCCCTCGTAGATTCGTTGGTGGTCCTCCTCGTTCTGCCTGTTGCCCGTGAGATCTTGCTTGTGGCCGTCGTAGCTCTGCGGTTGGTCCAAGTGGCTCTGCTGGTCGCCCTTGGGCCTCTGCTAGTGGCCCTCGTGGCTCTGCTTGTGGTCCCCGGGGGTCGGCTGGTAGCCTTCGTAGGTTTTTGTTTCTGGCCGGCACAGCGCTGCTGGTGGTCCATGTAGCTGTGGCCCATGCAGTGCTGCTGGTGGTTTTCGTAGCCCCGTAGCCCTGTTGGTTGTCTTCGTAGATCTGCTGGTGGCCCTCCAAGCCCTGGCGGTGGCCCGCGACGTTCTGCTGGTAGCCCTGGTAGCTCTGCTGGTGGCCGTCCTCGCTGCGCTGGTGGTCTTCGTAGGTCCTCTGGTGTTTTTCGTGGTTCTGCTTTTTGCCCCTCTTCGAAGGTCTTCCACGCCTCCTTCTATGGGTTCTCGTAGTTAGCGTCAGAGTCGTTTGCTGGCAGGTCGTAGTGATCCGTGTTCCAGTGCCCTCGTAGCAGCATGGTGGCCCTCGAAGTTCCGCTGGTGGCTCTCGAAAATCTGCCGGCATCGTGGGCGGTAGGGCGAAGATTTGCACGAACGAAATGGGCATGGAAAGAATGGGTACAATGCCCAACAGCAGATCTTGTTCATTTTGAACTGGACTCGCTGTCCACGCTGCCGCGGCCTGTGTCCATGCGAGTCAGAAGGCCGCCTGCCCAACAGCGGCCGCTGTTGGTTTGGGACAACATTTGTTGTTGGGCATTGAACCCATTATTTCTGTACTCATTTCGGGCGTCCAAAGAAGAAGCCGTATGCGGCGTAGTCTTCTTCGCCGTTGCATTCGTCGTAGCGGTTGTAACCATTGCAGTTGTTACCGTCGTAAGCGGCGTAGCCGTGGTCCACCAGTATTTCCACGACAATGTACTTGGTCATCCCTTCGGGCTGCTCTACCTTGCCCTGTCTAGGTGCGTATTTGGTGTTGTAATTGTGGTGCTAGCTGTTGCTGTCGTACGTGTCGTACTTCGGCACGTACGTCTGATCCCAATCCTGCTGGTTGTTCCCAAGCTCGTGTAGCCCGTGCTTGTCGTACTTCTGTTCGCCGTAGTGGCGCCAATGGCTGTGCAACTCCGCGTGCACCAGGTGTGCGAGGGCCTGCCAGCCGGCCTTCATGCCGCGCCTCTTTCTGTAGCCAGTCCTGCGAGCCGCGGCGCGCCGTGGCCTGGGCCTGGCAGGACCCGAAAGCATCTCGTTCGCCCTCGCGGCCGCGTGCCGCTCGCCGCATCACCGTCGGTCTGCGGCCGCGCGCGCACCTCGAGCTGAGGCCGGCCCCCCTCGAGGTGCCCGCGCGGCCGGGCGCGGCGCCGGGTGGCGAGTGCGCGGGGTGGATCCCGCACGCGTCGCCGCGCGCGCCGTGTGCTTCGACGCACGGCCTTGCGTCTTGGGAGGGCGCTTCGGCCAGCAGGGCGCACGCCGCCTCGGGCACGGGGCGTGCCGTGGATCTGTCGCGGGCTTGCCGTGGTGTCGGCGTCGTCCACTTGGGCGCGTCGAGAACAGCTGGCGCGGATACATATGGCGTTCCTCCTCCCCCTCCTCCTCCTCCTCTTCCTCCTCCTCCTCCTCCTCCTCCTCCTCCTCCCGGACATCACCCCCCAATTCTTCACGCCGACACGTGCCAGAACACGGAGGCCCCGCTCAGGCACACACCGCAGTGGCTGGGTGATGAGGTGAAGCTGAGTTATGGGTGCGACACGTGCGGCGACAGGTCAACATCCGAGAGCGAGCAGGCAGCGGGTCTATTCAGAGGATGCCCACACGCAGTGGAGGCGGCGCACGAGAGTCAGCAGCTCATGGCGGCCAGCACGGTGATCTTTGGCAATGTGTGGTGCAAGGAGTGCGGGAGGCCCTACGAGGCTCAACCACACGCGTGGGGGAAGGCACCCAGCTGCGCTGGAGTTCGTGGGAGAGCCACTCCAGATCGTGAGGACGCGAGCGGTGGCGAGCACGGCGGCGGACCATACGAGCAGACCTGTCTGGGCCCCAGGGCAGATGGCACGCACGGGCACCTGTGGTCCCGCTCGTCGGGTCGCCTGTGGCCACGAAGACGGCCGGTGTGGTGCTGCTCCTCGGGCCACCGGGGGGTGGCAGGGCGAGGCTGCGCAGGCTGGTCAGGCCCCGCTCATCGGGGTGCCAGCTGTGGCTACGTCGGCTGCAGCCGTCTTGGGGGCTTCTTGGGGCCGTCTTGGGCCTCTTGGGCGATCTCTGGGGGCACTTGGGCCGTCTCGGGCAGTCGGAAGGCCGAAAAGAAGCAAATGCCACAATCCTTGGAAACCTCATGGGGAATCTTTTGACCTTTTCGGGCCTTCCTGGAAGCCCTCGTGGAGGCCTCTTGGGTCTCCAGTCGAGGGTGCGCTCCCGCTCCTCGCGTCGCCTGAAGGTGCGGATGCTGTGGTCCCGCTCCTCGGGCCGCCCTCTGCGGCCACGGCTGCGGCGCCGGGTGTGGCCCCGCTCCTCGGGGCGCCAGGCGGAGGGGCCAACCCCGCTCCGTGGGGGCGCCACGGAGCCCTCTGCAGAACCGTCGCCGCGCACTGTTGTTTACTATCCAGCGGGGGCCCAGCGGCAAGAACGGGTGACGAGCAGACGCGGAAAAGCCGGAAGAGGAGGCGGCGGTGGGGGAGGAGGAACGAGGCGGAGTCGCAGGAGGCGGCGGAGGGGGAGGCGCACGGCACGCCGTCAGCGGAGTCGCGAGGCGTGTGTGAGGCCGCTCTTAACGTGCCCGAGCACGGCTGGCTGATGCAGTGGTGATGCGAGCTCCTCTCGCACGTCCACTCCGCGCCCGTCGTGACGGGCTGCCCGGCTGAGGGTCAGGCCGCTTTGCGGGCCGCTCGTGCTCCTCCCTCCTCCCTCCTCTTCCACCCTCCCCTCTCCCTCCTCCCTTCTCCCTCCTCCACCTCCCTCCTCCCTCCAGGGCTCCGCTTCTCCTCCTCCTCCTTCTCCTCCTCCTCCTCCTCCTTCTCCTCCTCCCTCCCTTCCTCCCTCCCTCCTCCTCCTCCTCCTCCTCCTCCTCCTCCTCCTCCTCCTCCTCCTCCTCCTCCTCCCTCCTCCTCTCCTCCCTCCTCCCTCCTCCCTCCTCCCTCCTCCCTCCTCCCTCCTCCCTCCTCCTGCTCCCCTCCCCTCCTCCCTCCTCCCTCCTCCTCCTCCACCTCCTCCTTCTCCTCCTCCCTCCTCCTCCTCCTCCTCCTCCTCCACCTCCTCCTCCTCCTCCTCCTCCTCCTCCTCCTCCTCCTCCTCCTCCTCCTCCTCCTCCCTCCAGGGCGCCGCTTCTCTTTGATCCGTCGGATAAACCTGGACTGAATTACCGTCGTCTCGTCGCTTGCTCTCGGCCGCCCGGCTCGTCTCTTCTTGGATGATCTTGTCTCCCTTCTCCTTCCTCCTCCCTCCTCCTTCCTCCTCCCTCATCCATCCTCCTCCTCCTCCTCTCTCACCCCTCCTCCTCCTCCTCCTCCTTCGCCTCCATCTCCTTGTCCTCCTCCTCCTCCTCCTCCTCCTCCTCCTCCTCCTCCTCCTCTTCCTCCTCCTCCTCGTCCTCCGCCTCCTCCCTCCACCTTCTCCTCCTCCTCCTCCTCCTGCCTGCCTCCCCTCCCTGGGGCGCGCCGCCCGAGGAGGAGCGCCCCGCCCCCACGGCGCCCACGGCCGAGGCCGGCGCCGCGGGGGCCAGCGCCGCGGCCGCGGCGGCGGGCGAGGCGCGCTTCCCTCGGCCGCGGCCCCCTATGGGGCCACGAAGCGCTGTTCAGGGTGGGCGAAACGCAGGGAGCAAGGGCTGTGCTGGGTGGTGGCGGACGCATGCGGGCGGTTCCACTGGGACCTTCGGTGGAGCCCCCTATGGGGCCACGAAACGCTGTACTGGGCGGATGAAACGCAGGGAGCAAGCGCTGTGCTGGGTGGTGGCGGACGCCTGCGGGCGGTGCCACTGGGACCTTCGGTGGAGCCCCCCCTTTATGGGGCCACGAAGCGCTGTACAGGGTGGGTGAAACGCAAGGAGCAAGGGCTGTGCTGGGTGGTGGCGGACGCATGCGGGCGGTCCCACTGGGACCATTGGTGGAACCCCCATATGGGGCTACGAAACGCTGTACTGGGTCGGCGAAACGCAGGGAGGAGGGACGAGGGAGGAGGAGGGGGAACAGGAGGAGAAAAGGAGGGGAACGCGGGGACCGTTTCTTCAAAACGATGACCCAAAACCACAAAATGGTTGAAGAAGGCTAGTCCGCCATTATGTGGCGCGCCCCTCGGCTGCGTTGCCGAGGACCATGCCCGTGGTTACGCTCGAGAAGGAGGAGGAGGAAGAGGAGGAGGAGGAGGAGGAGGAGGAGAAGGAGGAAGAGGAGGACGAGGACGAGGACTGGGACGAGGAGGAGGAGGAGGAGGAGGGAAGAGGAGGAGGAGGAGGAGGAGAGGCGGAGGAGGAGGAGGAGGAGGAGGCGGAGGAGGAGGAGGAGGAGGAGGAGCAGGAGATGCATGGCTGGCCAGGCGGGCCCCGCCACTGCCGCTGCCGCAGACGGCGAGCCCCAGGGGTCTCCTGCCGCCGCCTCCGCGGAGGGCATCGGGCAGACGCTCAGCGCAACGGTGGCTCCCGCCTCCCCCTTCCCCCCCCCTTCCCTCTTCCCTCGGTCTCCGCCCCCGCCTCTCCTCCTCTGCCCCCCCCCCCCTCTGCCCGTCCCCCTCCGCCCCTTCTTCGCCTCCCTCCCTCCCTCCCCCTCGCCCCTCCGCTCCTCCGCCGCTCCCCCCGACCCCCCTCCCTCTCCGACTCCTGTCCTCCCGCCCCCCCCCTCCCTCGCCTCCTCCGACTCCGACTCCTGTCGCCCCCCCCCCCCCCCCCTTCTCGATCCCCGCCTCTCTCCTCCTCCTTCTCCCCGTCGCCACGGCTCCACAGGCCCCCAGCAGAGTGATTGGTTTTCCCCAGGGGGGGGAGGCTCCGCAGCGGCCTTGAGAGTGCGCCCGCGAGAGCGATAAACCGTCGCATTCCTCGGCGAGCGGCGAGGGGCCTCTCGCCCGCCGCCAGAGTTCGAGGCGCTCGGTTCTGGGAGCCGCCTCCGTCCCTCCTCCTTTCCTCCTCCTCCTCCTCCTCCTCCTCCTCCTCCTCCTCCTCCTCCTCCTCCTCCTCCTCCTCCTCCTATCCTCCACCCACTATCCTCTTCCTCCTCCTCCTCCTGCTCATCCTACCCTCCGCTCCCTATCCTCCTCCTGCTCCTGCTCCTCCTCCTCCTTCTCCTCCTCGACCTCCTCCTCCTCCTTCTCCTACTCCTACTACGCCTACTCCTACTCCTACCCCTGCTGCCCATCCTATCATCATTATCATCATCAGCATCATCATCATCAGCATCATCATCATCATCATCAGCATCATCATCATCATCATCATCAGCATCAGCATCAGCATCAGCATCATCATCATGATCATCATCATCATCATCAGCATCATCATCGTCATCAACCTCATCGTCATCATCATCATCATCATCATCATCATCATCATCATCATCATCATCATCATCATCATCATCATCATCATCATTAGCCACTTGGGCTCAGGCGTTCGCCCGAGGTGTGGCCAATTGCTCGCATTTGCGTGCCCTGCTGTGTTCGCTCGCTTTTGTCTTTCTCTTGGTCACGGCTGCGCGGATTGAGTGGACCGTCCTCCAACTTCTCAGCGGGCGCCTAGCGACGATCAAGTTGCACAGACACGTAGACAAGATTGTGGTCCAGGTGTGCCTGTTCCCCCTTGCTGATGGGCGTGTCCGCAATGGGCTGGCTATCGCACTGCTGCAGCACATGCTGTACGACATTGGCCATGTCGTCGCCGTTGATCATGGGCACCGGAACTCGCGCGACGAGTCGCATATCAGCTTCGTGATGCGGCCGTTTCCTGGCTTGATTCCTCGTGGAGGTGCTGGTGCTGATCATACCGGGGATGCGGAATCTCACCATACTCGGGGCGGTGCTGATCATCCAGACGTCGCTGGGACCGACCTTCCTGGTGATGTTGGCCGAGAAGCTGCGCCTGATGGATGTTCCAGGGCGGGCCTTCCTGGAGGTACCGATCATGCCGATCGGGTACCTGCTGCTCTCGACGTTCTGGATCTTTGTGGAGGTGCTGGTGCCGACCATCGTGGTGAAGATCTTCGAGGAAGTGATGGGGCTGACCGTCGTGGAGGTGCTGGAGTCGACGATCTTGGTGACGACCTTCGTGCTGGTGCCGACCTTCATGGAGACGCTCTTCATGGAGAAAGCCGTTGTGGAGAAGCGGGTGCCGACCGTCGTGGAGAAGATCTTCTTGGAGGTGCTGGAGCTGGCCGTCGTGAAGGTGCCGGAGCCGACCTTCGGGGAGACGACCTTCGTGCTGGTGCCGACCGTCGTGGAGTCGATCTTCGTAGAGACGACCGTCGTGGAGGTGCTGGCGCCGACCGTCGTGGTGACGACCTTCGGGCTGGTGCCGACCATCTTGGGGAAGTTCTTCGTGGAGGTGCTGGAGCCGACTGTCGTGGCGGTTCTGGAGCCGCCGTTTGTGGAGACGACCTTCGTGCTGGTGCCGACTGTCGTGGAGAAGATCTTCGTGAAGACGACCGTCGTGGAGGTGCTGGTGCCGACTGTCGTGGAGACGACCTTCCTGGAGACGACCGTCGTGGAGACGACTCTTGTGGAGAAGATCTGCATGGAGACGACCTTCGTGGCGCCGACCGTCGTGGAGACGACCTTCGAGGAGACGTCCTTCGTGGAGGCGGCCTTCGTGGAGATGACCTTCGTGGAGTTGACCTTGAACGTGCTTGTGGTGCTGGTGTTCCTCCAACGTGGAGAGGGTGGCGAGGGCGATGATGTGATGTCCGAGACCCCTGGAGGTCCGCACTGTGGCAAGTTGTCTAGGCTCCCGTTTTCCCAAGCCTTGCCGCGTCTAGCTCTGCTGAGGATGCTCCCGCTGATGATCGTGAGCTCCCTGATAGTCGTGAGCTTTCAGATGGTCGTGAGATCTCGAATCCTGTTGAGGCCAAGAATTCACTATTTCGCGACATTGTTGCCTTGCGGTCACGTCTGGCCACGCTAGACGATAGCACAGAGGCCGTTTCCGTTGACATGGCTGCCAATCGCGGGAATAGGGAAGTCCGCAGGAAGCATCGCGTTATTCTGGACAAGGCGCGCCGAACGCGCGACGAGTTGAAGCAACAACTCGAGCTTGCCGAGTCGACGCTGTCATCGCTGAAGGTGCGCGGGGGAACACATCCGCAGCATCATCATCGTCAGCATCAGCATCATCAGCAGCATCATCATCATAACCAGCATCATCCCGCCCATCAGCATCATCATCATAATCATCAACATCATCGTCTGCATCCTCATCATCATCAGAATCATTGTCAACATCAACATCACCATCATCATCGCCACCACCAGCAGCATCATCAGCATCCTCGTCATCAGCATCATCATCATACGTATCATCCGCCTTACGAGTGTCAGGATCACCGATGTCTTCAGCATCATCAGCATCATCATAATCACATAGCCACCATCATCATCGTCATCATCAGCATCCTCATCATCATCCTCGTCATAACTATCAGCATCCCCCTCATCATCGGCGTCAACATCATAATCATCATCCTTGCTTCCGCCCCCTATTCTCCTCCCCGTCCTCTTCTCTCCCTCCTCATCTTCATCCTTCTACTCACCACACCCCATCCTAGTCCGTCTCCTCCTCATCCTCCCCCTCCTGCTCATCCTATCCTCCGCCCCCTATCCTCCTCCTCCTCTTCCTCCTCCTCCTCCTCGTCCTCCTGCTCATTCTATCCTCCGCCTCCTTTCCTCCTCCTCCTCCTCCTCATCATCCTCATCATGATCACCATCATCATCATCATCCTCATCATCATCATCATTCTCATCATCAGCATCATGATCACCACCATCATCAGCATCATGATCACCATCATCATCACCATCATCATAACCAGCATCACTCCTCCTTCTCGTCAGTTTTTTTTCTTTTTTTCTTCTCCTCCTCCTCCTCCTCCCCCTCCTCCTCCTCCTCTTCCTCCCGCCCCTCCTTCCCACACAATCCGGCGTCTCAAAGAGTCGAGGCCGCGGTTTTTTCAAGCTTTCGGCCTCTCGGGGCCCTCGCCGGGCCTCGGGGCCGTCAAAACAAACAACTCGGGATGAAGGGCCGGTCCCAGGAAAGTGGTCGCGATCCGAGTGCTCAGAGACCCGTGTGTCGCAAGAGCTGGGGGGCCAGTTGTCTGGTTTCCTTTGGCTCACGCGAAGATTGAGGGATTCCGCTGAACGGATTGCGCTACGCAAGCTAATCAAGCAGGCTCGGACGCATCGGACTGATTTTTCTTGTGGAGGGCAGGTGGTGTCTCGCGCCTGCTGCTCCAAACTCCTTCCTGAGACATGGCTGTAGACGGCAAAACGAATGACTCTACCACAGACAGCTCCCTTTCCTCAGCGAGGGCCCCCTACCTGAGGATGAGGAGGAGGAGGAGGAGGAGGAGGAGGAGGAGGAGGAGGAGGAGGAGGAGGAGGAGGAGGACGGGGAGCGAAGGAGAAGGGAGAGAGGGAGAAGGCGTGGGGCTTCGGGCAGGGGAGGAGGAAGGGGTGGGGAGACAGGGGTCGGCAGTCACTTCGTAGGCAGTCGCGTCGTCGTGGGCGCCGTGTTCGTCGTGGTCGTCGTAGGGGACGCGGCCGTAGTCTCGACGAGAGTCTCGGTGCTCGTGGTCACGGTCGTGCGCGCCGACGGAGAAGAGCCGCGAGGCGCGGCGGGCCCAGATCGTTGTCGGCAGCTGCAGTGGTGGTGGTGTCGGCAGCTGCGGTGGTGATGGTCGCGGTTGCGTGGCAGACGGGCCTCGCTTCCTAGTTATAGTTAGGGGAACGAGCAATGACACAAAACTAACAACTCGGAGGTGCGCGCGGATTTCTCGGGTCCGCGCTGGACCCCCTGGCGGCGCCTTTGGCGCCACCCCTGGCGCGCTCGGGTCTAACGCCGATCCCATAAATCCGCGCCGACCTCCGATGCACCATCTCCTCTGCGCTTTCGCGCTGGAGCTGCTGGGAGAGCTGCCGCCACAGCCCTCCCAGTGCCTCGCATGGGCCGCCTCGTGTGATCGTTTGCCCAGGCGAACTCACGGTTTCGTCCGAGGGGCGGCCCAACGTTTCGAGGTCGCCCTCTTTTTGGGGCGATGTCACCCTCCGTTGGGGCGATGTCGCCCAAAGTTCCGAAGGCGACTGGGGCAAGGTTGCCATCGCTTTGGGGGTGTCGGTCCCGTCTTTCCCAGACCGTGGCCGCCGCGCCGACGCCATCGTTATTGGAACGAGCCTGCTTGCAAGGGGCGTAGGAAGATCATTCGCAGGTGATGCTCCAAGCAGCATAGACGTCGCGGCCCGTGGTGGTGTCGCGGATTGCGGTGTCCAGCTGGGCTGGATTCAGCACCCCAGTGCGCCTGTTGATGCGGTCCCACGCTTTGACGAGCTGTGTGGCCGCAGGGAAGTGCGTGAGGCTGGTGTGGCGCTTCGCACGCCAATCCCGCATGCCGTTGTGCCAGGTTGTGCGAGGCTGACGCACCCCGCAGCACCTCGCGTGCCACCCGCGCCGATCCAGTGGACCGCCGCAGACTGAACCACCTTGGTGTCGGTGTTGGCGCACGGCGCCCATCAGACATATTTCAATGTGGTCAGGAAGTGCTTGTCGGCATGACCAGGCCGCCCTCTTCGCTGGGCGAGGCGAAGTCGCCATTTATGGTGCCGCCGGCGCCGCGAAGTATTACATAGGCGGTCGTCCTCCTCGTTTGTCCCGAGCAGTCGGGCCCTTGTCGTTGCAGAGCAAGCCTCGCTCCACCTGCCCTGCAGCTCCCCCTCTCTCCTCCCCCTGGTCCCTGCCCTTCCTCCTGCCATTCCTCTTGCCTCCTCCCCTTCCTCTCCCTCTCCCTCTCCCCCTGATCTCTGCCTTCTCTTTCGTTCTTCACTCATCCTCACTGCTTCTTCTCCCCCTCAGATTCCTCTCCCTCTCCCCACTTAATGCCTGGCAACCTCCTTCTTCTTATTCTTCTCCTTCTCCTCCCTCCTTCTCTCTTCTTCTCTCTTTTCTTCCCCCCGTCTATCCCCCCCCTCCTCCTTTACCCTCCTCGTTCCTTCACTTCTCCTCTCCTCCTCGTCCTCCTCCTCCTCTTTTTCCTCCTCCTCGACCACGGGGCATTTGAGCGGGTCCCTATCCCCATCCCCTGGAGGGGGTCCCAGGGCTTTGGGTGTCAAGTGCCGCCTCCCACCCTTATCCTCCTTTTCGTTCTGTCCCAATCGGCGGTGAACTGTTTGCATGCCTCGATCCAATTTTTTCGTGGGCAGAGACTCTGGCTGCCAATGATTTGGGTTCGTTCGTTCTGTCTCTATGGGGCTAGCCGCCAGGAAGGGAGACATACAGAGAGAGAGAGAGAGAGAACGCTACAGAGAGAGAGAGAGAGATGCGCAACAACATTGAGAGAGAGAGATATAAGGAGTGCTGGCTAGGAACGCGCGCAGCGCACCTATTTCACCTCCTCAACATGATCGTTTGGGGTGGAATTACTTCACTGCGCGCTCGCGATGCTCGTTTTCCCTCCCCCCGCACCTGCCTCGGCCGCGCCCGAGACTCGGCCCCCTCTTCGCTTCCAAACCCACGCCGTCCCCTTCAAAGCTGCTGCTGAGCAGCCCCCCCGCCCCCGCCCCCCCCCCTACACACACACACACACACACACACCCCCACCACACACACACACCACAACACACACACACACACAACACACAGCCACACACACACCACGCACACGCACACGCACACGTCACACGCACACGCCACGCCACTCACACGCACACGCACACGCACTACGCACTACTGCACACTCACACGCACAAACTCACCTCAACACTCACACTCATCACGCACACGCACAATCGCGACACGCACACATCACACGCACACGTCACACGTCACACTCACACGCAAACCACACGCCACACGCACACGCACACGCACACGCAACTACGCTCTGACTCACTACGTCGACACGCGACACTCACACGCACATCAGTAACACGTCACACCGCCAACGCACACCCACACCACAACGCACACGCACCACGCACGACGCACACGCAACGTCGCACGCGCACACGCACGTCGCACACGCACACTCACTTTCGCACACTCACAACGCACACTCACACGCACAGGTGACGCGCGCACAGAGCACACACACACGCACCGCGCACGCACGAGCACGCACGCACGCTACTACGCACGCACATTACAACTGCAAACGAACGCACGCACGCACGCGCGCACGCATCTCACTCGCGCACGCACGCACGCACGCACGCACGCACGCACGCACGCACGCACGCACGCACGCACGCACGCACGCACGCACGCACACACACACACACACACGCACACACACACACTCACGCACACACACACACACACACACACACACACACACACACACACGCACACACGCACGAACCTTCCCGGACCCTATCTCTGCATCTCTGGGGGCGGGGACGCGAGGCCCCAGGACCTGCCCAGGAGTGTTGGCACGTCCTTCTTTCTTTCTCGGCCGGACCGGGCGTGGGGGCTTCTCACATGCAACGTAGGTCTTGGAGCTTGTTTTGTCCCGGATGTGTCCTGTCATCTGGCTCCACCTCCTCCTCCTCGACCACCTTCTTCCCCTCCCCTCCCTCCTCCCCCCTCCCCCCTTCCCCCCCCCCTCCTTCTCCTCCTCCTCTCCCTCCCCTCTCCGCTCTCCGAACTGCTCCTCCCTTTTGCACCGCTACCCTCCTTCTTTTCTTCATCAAGTCCGTCTTCCGCCATCCGTTGGCATCCCCTGGGCCCTCCCCCCTCTCTCTATCGGCTTCCGCCTTCCTCTCCCGCCTGCTACCTCACCTCTTTCCTCTTCCGCCTTCCTCTTCCGCCTCCTCCCTCCCTTGCCCATCCTCCGTCCTTTCTCTCCGCCTTCATCCCTCTTCCGGTCCCGTCCATCTCTCCCAGTATTCTCCACCCGCCCCTCACCCCCTGCCACCTTCGTTATTCCCTTCCCCATCCCAGTTTGTTTCACTCCTCTCCCTCCCGTTCCCCCTCCCCCGCTGCGCCTCCGTCCCCCGCATTCCCCGCCCCTCTTCCTCAGCCCCCCCCCCCCTGTCCCATATTCCCTCCACTTACCCGTTTCCTCGTCTTCCCCCGCTTCCTCTTCTTTCTCTTTCCCCGCCTCCCCCTTTTTTCCCGCTCATTATCCCTCCCTTCTCCTCCTCTTCCTTCTCCCTCCCCTATCCCGCCTCCTTCCATCGCTCTCCCTCCTACTGCCCCCCGCGTTCCTCGTCGTACTACTCCTCGTCCCCGTCCTCCTTTTCCAGTCTCTCTCATCCTCCCCATATTCCTGCTCTCGGCCTCGCCCTTGCCCTCCCCCTCGTCGTTCTGGTTCATGTGCCTTCCCTCCTCCCTCTACGAGGAACGGGCTCTGATCGGACGAGCGCAGCGTCTATTCCCCCCTGTCCCCCACACCCATTCCTCCTGTCCCTCCTTCCCTTCCCTCCTCCTCCTTCCTCCTCCTTCCCATCCTCCCCCCCCCATACTCCCTCCTCCGACTTTGTCGTCCAACTGTTGTCTCCTGTTGTATTCAAAGGACTCTCCTGGCAGTTGCCCATCAGTCTCAAGTATTTTGCCGATGACCGATGTATCCCTAAAGGCGGGCTTGGATTCCCTTCAAGCCCATAGCGAGATTGGTAATCCTGCCTCCCCCGTCCGTCCCTCTCCCTCCTCTCAGGCCAGCCACCCCTTCCCCCTCGCACGCTTAGCCGCGCCGCCTCCGTTGGCTCCGAGCTTCCCCCCACACTCCCGAGGGATGGTGAGGGAGGGCTGGACCGCCGACATGCCCGCCAATACTCCTCTCCTCCTCCTCCTCCTTCTCTTGCTCCTGCTCATGCTCCGCCTCCTCCTCCTCCTCCTCTTCTTCCTTCTCTTCCTCTTTCTCCTCATCCTCCTCCTCCCCTTCCACCTTCCCTTCCACCTCCCCCCACCCGTACCCATTTCTCCTCCCCTTCCACCTCCCCCCTTCCCCTCCTCGTCCTTCCCTCTCGTCGTCGTCCTTCCTCCTCTAGTTCCTCCTGCGCGGGGCAGGTGCCAGGCACCGCCCTCGCCGTGGTCGACGCGCCGCAGGCGTCGTCGTCGTCGTCGTCGCTGTTGTTGTTGTTGTTGTTGCTAGTGGTGGTGGTGTTGGTGTTGTTGGTGGTGGTGTTGGTGTTGTTGGTGTTGTTGGTGTTGTTGGTGTTGTTGTCGTTGTTGTTGGTGTTGTTGTTGTGGTTGTCATTGTTGTT
Organism: Prorocentrum cordatum; assembly: GCA_963575745.1. Taxonomy (NCBI): domain Eukaryota; class Dinophyceae; order Prorocentrales; family Prorocentraceae; genus Prorocentrum; species Prorocentrum cordatum. Next base: position 128,479 of record CAUYUJ010017960.1, on the reverse strand, counting down.
GTGGGTGAACTCTCACTCCTGAAGAATAATTATTGTTGATCCCCCCCCCCACCGGTGCACATTGATTTTTTCGATTAAAATGCCACCCCCGGGGCTCGCACCTTTTTTTTTCTCAAGGAAAGTCTTCCTGCTCAAACTGTGCCCCTGCCCCCCGGGCTACAACAACAACGGCTCCCGCCTGAGACTTCCTCGATTTTTACTCAGGACCCCCGCTCCCGCCTGAGACTTCCGCGCAATTTACTCAGGAAAGGCGCTCCCGTCTGAGACTTCCTCGCAATGTAATCAAGACCCCCGCTCCCGCCTGAGACTTCCGTGCAATTTACGTGGGAACGGCGCTCCCGCCTGAGACTTCTTCGAATTTTACTCAGGACCCCCGCTCCTGCCTGACATTTCCGCGCAATTGACTCAGGAACGGCGCTCCCGCCTGAGACTTCCTCGCAATTTAGTGAGGACCCCCGCTCCCGCCTGAGACTTCCTTGCAATTTGCTCAGGAACGGCGCTCCCGCTTGAGACTTCCTCGCAACTTAGTCAGGGCCCCCGCTCCCGCCCGAGATTTCCTCACAATGTACTCAGGACTGCGCTGTCGCGTGCGACGTCCTCACAAGTTATTCTGGAATTGCGTTTCGGCGCTCAGGAACCGCGCACGCGCCAAGGACGCCTTCACAACGTGGTATCTTCCCTCTTCCTTCGTCCTTCCCCCTCCCCTTCCTCCCACTCTCCCTCGTTCTTCCCCTCCTCCTCTTGCAGGGCCCGCGCCAATTCCAATGGCGGGCAGAGAGATGTACGCCCCCGAAGGATTGTCCGCCCGTTCCGGTTTGCCCGTACGTCTAAGCCCGCCGGCCCCAGCAAAGAGAAATAATCCCCCCGAAAGGGGTGTGATCGAAGACGAAGAGGGCGGGCATCGAGGGTGTAGGGTATACGTGTTGAATGACTCGCGGGCAAGTAAGAGCGCACAGCCTTAAAATGGTTGTTGTTGTTGAACATTATTTATTCTAAAGAATAATTATTGTTGGGCCCCCTGGTGCGCGCCCCCCCTGCGCCGCCTAGGCCGCAGCTACATTTTCATCATTTTCGTGAGGAAGCCTCAGAAAAGAGGGTGTGTACAGGATCCGGTTGTTTTGTTGTAATCCGCTTTCCCTTGCAAAAAACAATAGAAAATGACATTTCTTGTTCTAATATAATCAAATTTCAAGAATCCCTTGCAAAAAATAAGGTAAAGTGGACATTCGCGCGCGCAAGACGAAATCCTTCCAAAACCTTAGTGTTCGCAGCGATTTTAACATAAAAACATCAAAAAACCAATGGTTTTTCAACAAAAATTGTCAAAATCTCATCCCGCGCGCTCTTGCGGATTCGTAGGAAACCCAACACTTTTTAAACATTTCTGTCAAACGGGCTTTTGCGAGCAACTTTTTCGAACTTCTGCGACAACGGTTGCGCACCTGCCAGGGCCATCATCCCTGTCAAATAATACCATGCGGGACACATTCGTTTTTTCTTCGCGCGCGCACGCCGTCGTCGTCGGCCGCGGGGCCCTGAATAGTAGCCACGGTCGTCCGCATGCCACGAAGTGAAGTGTCCGAACGTCATAGGGCGGGAAGCTGGGTGTGGGTGGTGGCGAAGAGTCGTTTGGAAATTTGGTAGAGCTTGAACCGGCCCCCCCACAAAGTGGGGGTATTGCCCGCCTCCTATGAAAACCCTGGCACTGGTGAGAACGGTGTGTCCCCACGTGCTAGTAATTGTTGTGGTTGTTGTTGTTGTTGTTGTTGTTGTTGTTGTTGTTGTTGTTGTTGTTGTTGTTTATTGTTGTTGTTTATTGTTGTTGTTTATTGTTGTTGTCGTTGTTGTTGTCGTTGCCCTTCCCAGGGCTCGCACCTTGTTTTTTATCAGTATCAGGGAAAGTCTTGAGCATCAAACTGTGTCGTTGGCCCCCGGGTTACAACGACAACGGCTCCCGCCTGAGACTTTCTCACAATGTAGCCAGGAACCCGGCTCCCGCCCGAGCCTTCCTTCCATTTAATTCAGGAGTCGCGCTCTCGCTTGGGACGGCCTTACAATTTATTCAGGAATCGTTCTCCTGGCGCTCTCGAGTCGCGCTCTCGCTGGAGACTTGCTTGCAATTTACTTAAGAATAGCGTCCTTGCGTTGGACATTCTTGCAATTTACTCAAGCGCCGCGCTGCCGACACCCAGGCACCCGGGAGTCGCGCTCACGTTTAGGACTCCCTCACAGATTACGTAAGAATCGGGATCTCGCTGCCCTTCGTGGCCCCGTTGCAGTCCTTCGTGGCCCTCTCGCTTTGTTTCGTGGCCCCGTTGCAGCCCTTCGTGGCCCCCTCGCTGCCCTTCGCGGCCCCGTTGCAGCCCTTCGTGGCCCCGTTGCAGCCCTTCGTGGCCCCCTCGCTTTGTCTCGTGGCCCCATATATGTAGCCCTTCGTGGCCCCCTCGCTGCCCCTCGTGGCCCCGTCGCAGCCCTTCGTGGCCCCGTTGCAACCCTTCGCCGCCCCCTCGCTCTCGCTGCCTTTCGTGGCCCCATATATGTATGCCCTTCGTGGCCCCCTCGCTGCCCTTCGTGGCCCCGTTGCTGCCCTCAGTGGCCCCGTCCTTGCCCTCCGCGGCCCAGTATACGTATGCCCTTCGTGGCCCCCGCTCGTTCGCGCTCTTCGTGGCCCCATGCGCATTCCCCTCGTGTCCCCGCTGTCGCCCTTCGTGGCCTACTTCGTGTCCTTCGTGGCCTTGCTGTCGTTCTCTCTCGCTCTCGCTTTCGCTCGTCGTCGCCGTTGTCATCGTCGTCGCCGTCGTCGTCGTCGTCGTCGTCGTCGTGGTCGGTCCCCTGTCCGTCCCTCTTGGGGTCGGGTCGACGGTCCGCGGCCGCCCCGCCGATCAGCGCTGCCGCTGGCCAGGCCGACGGTCCGCGGCCGCCCGCCGCCTGCCGGGGCCCGGCCTGCAGGGAAGAAAGGTATACCCCCCGAAAGGGGTTCGATCGAAGACGAAGAGGGCGTGCATCGAGGGTTTGGGAAATACGCGTCATTGGACACTCGAGCAAATAAGGGCGAACAGTTTTGAAACTATGAATTCTCATGTTTGAAAAATAATTATTGTTGATCCCCCCACCGGTGCATACTATTTTTTCTCAATCAAAGTGCGCCCTTCGACGCTCGCACCCTGTTTTTTGACAGGAAAAGTCTTCCCGCTCAAACTGGCCCCTTGGCCCCCGGGTTAAAACAACGGCGGCTCCCGCCTGAGATTTCCTCACAATTTAGCCAGGACCCCCGCTCCCGCCCGAGACTTCCACGCATTTTATTCAGGAGTCGCGCTCTCGCATGGGACTTCCTTGCAATTTATTCAGAATCGCTCTTCCGGCGCTCTGGAGCCGCGCTCTCGCTGGAGACTTGCTTGCAGTTTATTGAAAAATTGCCTGTCGTTGGAATTTCCTGCAATTTGCCCAAGCGCCGCTCTCCCGACACCCAGGCACCCAGGAGTCGCGCCCGTTGTGGCCCCATCTGCATGCTTTTTGTGGCCCCGCTGTCGCCATTCGTGTCCCCCTCACTGTCCTACGTGGCCCAGGTGCTACCCTCATTGGCCCCATCGTTGCCTTCTGTGGCCCCGCATGATCTGCACTTTGTGGCCCCCGCTCGTTCGCGCTCTTCGTGGCCCCATGCGCATTCCCTTCGTGTCCCCGCTGTCGCCCTTCGTGGCCTACTTCGTGTCCTTCGTGGCCCTGCTGTCGTTCTCTCTCGCTCTCGCTTTCGCTCGTCGTCGTCGTCGCCGTCGTCGTCGTCGTCGTCGACGTCGTCGTCGTCGTCGTCGTCGTCGTCGTGGTCGGTCCCCTGTCCGTCCCTCTTGGGGTCGGGTCGACGGTCCGCGGCCGCCCCGCCGATCAGCGCTGCCGCTGGCCAGGCCGACGGTCCGCGGCCGCCCCGCCGCTTGCCGGGGCCCGGCCTGCAGGGAAGAAAGGTATACCCCCCGAAAGGGGTTCGATCGAAGACGAAGAGGGCGTGTATCGAGGGTTCGGGAAATACGCGTTATTGGACACTCGAGCATATAAGGGCGAACGGTCTTAAAGTTATTGTTGTTGTTGTTGGTGGTGGTGGTGTTGTTGTTGTTGTTGTGCTTGTTTTGATGTTGTTGTTGTTATTGTTGTTGTTGTTGTTGTTGTTGTTGTTGTTGTTGTTGTTGTTGTTGTTGTTGTTGTTGTTGTTGTTGTTGTTCTTGTCGTCCGCGCTGTTCGTGTCCTCGTCGTTGTCGTTGCTGCACTCAGCCTCGTTGTCATTGTTGCTGTCCTCGTCCTCATGATTGTCGCCGTTGCCGTCCTTGTCCTCGTCGTCGTCGCACTCATGCTCGTCGAGGCTCGACGTTTCCAGGCGCGCTTTGTATTTTCTAGGTTTTGGAGAGGTATCCAGGGACCTCCGGTCGGGCGCCGCGTAATGGGGGGCCAATAAACAGGGAGGCAGCCAGGGCTGCAGAAAAGGTTCTCCTACGGGTTCCTACTGGAGCCCTCTAGAGTCCCAAAGGGGGATTTCAGGGCCCGAACAGTTGAAATTTTCTTTTCTCTCCCGTTCATCATCCCCCACCTTTGGGGACCTCCATATCCCACCATCGCACGCCTGCTTTAGGGAGACCCTCTAGAGATCCTCAGAGCCCTTGGGCGGTCGTCAAGAGGCCGTCGCCGTCGCCGTAGTCGCCGTAGTCGCCGCCGCCAGCCGCCGCCGCCGGCGTCGTCGTCGTCGGCGTCGTCGTCGCCGTCGCCGCAGTCGCCGTGGTCGCCGCCGCCTGCCGCCGCCGCTGGCGTCGTCGTCATCGTCGTCGTCCTCTTCGTCTCCGTCGTCGTCGTCGTCGCCGCAGTCGCCGTGGTCGCCGCCGCCTGCCGCCGACGCTGGCGTCGTCGTCGTCGTCGTCGTTGTCGTCTTCGTCGACGTCGTTGTCGTCGTCGTGAACGTCGCGTCGTTGTCGTCGTCGTCGCCGCCTTTGTCAAGTCGGGACGGTACAATTATTAATGACACGCCGCAGCCGTTTTGAGAGCCCGTCAGCGTGTTACTCCTTCGTTGTTGGTGCGACGGCCTGGTGTTCCTGCTGCAGCTGATGGCGCTGACGGGTTCTCTCCCACGGCGGCGTGCCACTGATTTTGATTTAGATCCCCCGTCGTCGTCGTTCTCCTCCTCCTACTCCCCCCCATGCCGCCCCTTGTGGCGCGCGGGGGTTCTCGGCGGCGTTGTCGTTGGTCGCCCCGCCCCTCCGCCCGCATGCGTCGGCTTCTACAACGTTGCGGGCGCCTTCGGCCACAAGGCTAGACTTCGGACCACCACCTCAGGGCTCGTCCCCCTGGTGGTGCCGCAACGGCTCGCGCCTCCTTGTTGTCCTACCGGGGTGAGCCCCCCCGACGGTGTTGAACAGAACGTCGACTTCTAGCACTGATGCGGTATGCGCCACCGCGGGATCCATCACGACAGAATGGAACCCCACACGGGTATGCAGCACCATGGGATCCAGTGTTGCCGCGCCGCCCACGACAGAGTTGAGCATCCACGTCCTAAACCAACACCTCGGAGTCGAGCACTCCCGCGGCATCTGCTAAGACGGAATCGAATATCACGCCGCTATCGAGCACTGTGGAAGCGGGCACTTCCATGGCGAACCACTCGACGCCGTCGTGCGCCACATTGGCATCCAGCACTACAGATACGAGCGCTACCACGGCTTCCACCACGACGGGCTCGAGCACCTCAGTGGTATGCAACTCCGCGGAAGCGGGCTCCACCGCGGTGAACCTCATGACGGTGTCGCACACCACGTCTATACATATATATATATATATATAGAGAGAGAGAGAGAGCCATCTGGCACCGCCTCCGTGACATTCAGGTGTTGGGATCTTCTTGTTTACCGTCGGTCACGTTTGATCGCCAGCCCCATGCAGTTGATATCTCTCCAGTTGGCATCTTGGTTTCGAGGCGATCGGGGACCGTCATGTTGGGTGTACCGACCTATCCGCCGCAGGCTCTTGTTCTGGTGACATATGCCGTTGTGACCCCCTGCTCGATCTCTGTCTACACCTGGCTCCGCCCATGTGTCCTCCCCCTAGTCTCAGATTTACTTGAAGCGTCCCAAAGCGCAGGGGATCGTTTATTCACGCGCAGTTGCGGGGTTCAGCATAACGACCTCTCGATACGCTTATGCGGATCACGACGGTTACCAGTTGCACGTCTATCGGCGGCATGATGGCCTCCAGCGGTGGGGAAGATGCTGAACAACACGACGGTAAGTTGATCCGTATCTGTGTGAGGTACAATTGGCCGTGGCGTCAACGGTGGTATATGCACATTGTGCGTCTGCCACGCAGCCTTTGTCCCCCTGGTGGCGCCTGCGTTTCCTCCTCCTCCTCCTCCCCATCCTCCTCTAGCCCCCGTGTGAGTCCTTTTGTTTTGGTCTCAGGCCTTGGTCCATAGGGCATGTCTCATTTCCCTGGCCTGATTCATCGTCGTTTTACGGCTTGTTGTACTATAGTGCGCATGCCCCGTCGGTTCTGTTTTTAAGCAACAGTCGCCAGATCCTCTATATCACGCTGTAGCGCAGTTTCGTTGGCGTGTTTTACAGGTCATGAGGTCGAGGCGGTTGGTTGCTTTGCGGTCAAAAAATTGAGTGTTGCATAATGCTTGCTACATCGATTTATGTTCGACACGACGCTTACCAGCAGCACGACGAAGAACAGCTTGACATCATGCAGCTGTCTGGTGCTGAACAGCACGCCTGGGATCAGCGTCGAGGTTCTGACATCCACGTCAAATGAGCACAACCGTCACCATCAGCATGACGATGCGCAGCACGACGGAACCCAACAGTACGACGCTGATAGTTCGATGTCGCACAGCTTGGCAAACAATACGTTTACTCGTGCATCACATTGGTCATACGGCCACCAGCAGCACGACGGTGAGCAGGACGACTGATTACAATAATGCGATGTTGACCAGCACGACGGAGTCCGACACGAAGATTCCTACCTTCACATCGGTGCAGCCCCGCTCACCACCGACGCCAGCTCCGACGCCAGCCAAGACAGCAGGGATCTGGACACAATGGCTTGTTTCGATTCCCCTTCTGACGTCTGCTGAAACATCGCTTTGCACTCGCCTCGATATCCATCGGAGAGGGGGGAACCATTTGTCAACCTTTTGTCCCTGCCGCGTGGCCGATACTCGCGACGTGGTGGGGCACTGAGAAGCCACTCAGCATGGTGTCACGCATCTTTCACCAAGATATGCTCGAACACCACCTCGATACTGAGGCGCTGCACGAGGGGCACCAACAGCACGACGTTGGATAACGCGATGGAGTCCTGCAGTATGACGCTGGGGAGCACGACGGAATGCAGCATACCGAATTGTGCATCCACGTCCAGGCTGACACGGCTACCAACAGCACGACGCGGACCAGCACTTCCAGGCTCCAGCAGTAATATGCTGAACCCCACGCCGGGATGCAGCACAAAGATTGTTACACCCACACATGCGCAGTAGCACGGCCACAAGTAGCACGATGTGTAGCAGCACGACGGGTTCCTGCAGGACCACGCGGAGCAGCACGATGCGGCGCCGCACACCGACTCCTGCATCCACCGCGGGGCCGCGCGACGGCCAGCTACACGATGATGGTGATCACGATGTGTTCCAGCAGCATGATGGGGCTCACCTTTACCACTCGAGCCTCCACCTGTGCGCAGAACTACGTTCCGGCTCCTGCCCCGATTCCGGCACAGCTCGACGACGCAGGCCTCGCTTGGGACGGTTGCGCTGGGGAAGACGACCAGGATCACACCCTGTTTTTCGGCCCCAAGCTAGTTGCAGGTGCGCCTGTGGTGGGATGGCGAGACATCGTATTTCAAACGTCGCGCTGCTGGGGATTCTTGGGAACGTCCCGTGTCTTCAAGTTCAGGGTTGTGATGGCGGCCCGCGTGTGCGTGTAGGTTCTTCAATCGCCTTCCGGCCCCTCTCCTCTCTCCTCATGTATCCCCTCGTGCATGCCCACGTGTATCGATCAGTTGAGTGCGTCTGTTGTCCCTGCGTGCTGGCCCGCCAGTGTCAGAGTTCATGATAGGCGTGCATGCTCTTGATACGCTCTGGGCCAGTGGCAAGCGCTACGGCATGTTCTCGGCGCCGCGGGGTCATTTCATTCTACCATCTCAAGTTATATTGTCGACGGTTCTGCACTCCTTGCAAGACATCGTTTTCGATTGTAGGTGGTTTGCCAACTGATCCCTCTCTCTCGCTCTCTTTCTCTCCTCCTTCCCCCGCTCGCATCGGATCTCTGTGCGACTACTCCAGGCTACACCCTGGCTGGTCTACACATTCGCGAGTTTAGATTGCTCCTCTTGATGTCCTCCTCCTCCTTCTTCCAATGGTTGTCAACCCTGGCCGTGGTTCTGTATTGCGGTTGTTCGCTGCAGTCATTTTGGCGTCCACGTTGCCCGTTCTTTCTCTTCCATCTCGCTCTCCTTCCTCTTTGTTCAGGCCGTGTCCCACGATTTCAGTGGCAGCGCGATTTGATTATTATTACTCTCTGATGTCTGATATGTATGAAGGCTTGCTTAAGGATGCGTTCCGTGAAACAAGAACTTCTCCTCGTCCTCCTCTAGAGTCCCACGCCAGGGGCGGACTTGGGCCCGTGCATTCAGTTCCAGTTCCAGCAGAGGCAGGGAAGATGGGTGAAGTTGTCTCCCTGAGCCCACTCAGGCGCCAATATTTTGACCCGACGATGCTGGGAGATGTTGACAGTCGGCACCCCCTAGCCGTTCTACGTTCTACACCATTATCGAAGGTTGTTTCGCGTCGTCTTTCGGTAGTTGTCCACGACTCGATCCCTGCGGTGTTCGGCGTTCTTGTCGAAGGTCTCCAACGATTCTCGGATTCTGGGAGGTGTTCGCCGAGTTTCGGCAGTTTTCGGCGGTCTTTTCCGGCTTTCGGCACTTTCGCGTCCCCCCCCCCGTCGTCATGTTCGTCCTCTTCTGCGTAACCTCCCACCTCCTTCCCACCCCTGGCGTCATCACCGTATGCACTACCTTTTCCCCCCTATTCTTTTCATCGTGACTCATCGTGGTCTTCCTCCTCCGCCTTCTTCGCTCCCCGTCCTTCGCCCCCACTTGTCGTCGAGATCCTCCTCCTCGGCCCCCCCGTCGTCGGTCTCATCCTCCTCCTCATCCCCCTCATCATCATCATAGTCATCCTTCCGCCTCGGTCTGCTCGCCCTCCTCGTCTCCTCCCCCGGCCTCCTCGCCTCCTCCTCCTCGTCTTCTCTTTTTCTCAGCGCTCCAACCTCCACCATCAAGCATTTGACTCTTCACTACTACCTCCTCGCATCGCGCCCCAGACCCCGCAAGCTCAGCCCCCCGACCTCCAGCCTCCAACCTCCGACTTTCCACCTCCACATCCACCTATCGACCGTCTGTCTCTGACAGCGCCACATTTCGACCTCCATCACCCAGCATCCGACTTCCACTCGCACCTCCACCTATCGACCTCCAGCCTCCACCAAATCGGCACTCCGACCTCCACCGTCGGACATCCGACTATCAGGCTCCGCCAGCTCAACACAGTGACTTCAAGCCTCCAGCATCAGACTTTCCACCTCCACCTCCACCTATCGACCTCCAGCGTCCACCAAATCGGCACTCCGACCTCCAGCCTCCATCATCCGACTTTCCACCTCCCCCTCCACCTATCGACCTCCGGCGTCCACAAGCTCAACACTCCGACCTCCGGCCTCCAGCATCCGACTTTCCACCTCCACCTCCACCAATCGACCTCCAGCGTCCACCATCTCAGCACTCCGACCTCCAGCCACCAGCATTCGACTTTTCCACTTCCACCTCCACCTATCGACCTCCAGCGACCACCATCTCAGCACTCCGACCTCCCCGCTCCCCGCTCCTCCTAGCCCCCGTCCCCCCTCCTCCGTACCGTCCTCCCCGTGCGGCCCCCTCGCTGGCCCCCCTTCGATCGTTTGTGGAGGGGCGCAGCTGGGGGGGGGAACCACAGGTTCGCCGCTCGATTCGGTCCGCTTCGGTTCGGTCGGTCCTCAACGGTGGCGGCGCGCATCGTGAGGCAGGCGGTGCGTGCACCTGCTGCCCCTCGGCGCTGGCATCGCTCGGACGTGTGCTTTTTTCCTCGGCGAGGACCATCGAGGAGCATCCTTGATCATCTGGCGAAAAAGCCACGCACGAAACCGAAAAAAAGACACAGGGAGTGGACGTCCGAGCGATGGCGAGCGGCCGTGCACGGTCGGGCTGGCTTCTCAGGGAGGCCCCGCCCGTAGGCCGCTGCTCGCCGCCCCTGCGGTCCGTCGCGCGAGGCCCGCGCCGGCGCAGCCGGGCCACGGGCTGCGCCGCCCGATCCCTCCAGGCCTGCAGGCGAAGAGGGCTGCGCTCCCCGCCGAGGGCACGCGCGCCGGAGAGGGCGCCCACGGAGCGCACGCCCGGTGCAGCTCGGAGGGGCCGGGAGGAGGAGGAGGAGGAGGAGGAGGAGGAGGAGGAGGCGGAGGAGGAGGCGGAGGAGGCGGAGGAGGAAGAGGAGGAGGCGGAGGAGGAGGCGGAGGAGGAGGAGGAGGCGGAGGAGGAGGAGGAGGCCCCCCTGCCGGGCGGGAGCGCGCAGCGCAGGGGGGCGCAAGAGGCCGCAGCTCCTCCCTCGCCAGGCCCCGGCCGCTGCGGCCTTCGCGCCCGCGGGGGGCAAGCCGCTCAGCATCACGGAGGTGGTCCGGGCGGGGATGCAGCCGCCAGGCGGCGCCCCGCGCTGCAGGGGGGGAGGGGGAGGAGGAGGAGGAGGGCGGGGAGGGCGGCAGGAGGAGGAGGGCGGGGAGGAGGAGGAGGACGGGGAGGAGGAGGAGGGGCGGGGAGGAGGAGGGCGGGGGGAGGAGGAGGGCGGGGAGGAGGAGGGGCAGCAGAAAGAGGGCGGGGAGGGGGAGGGGGCGAGGAGGAGAAGAAGGGGAGGAGGAGAGGCTGCGATCGGCCTCGGGAGGCGGTAACACGGGAGGAGGTGATGATGAGGAGGAGGAGGACGACAAGAAGCAGCAAGCACATACCAACAAACAGCAAGCAACAGACAACACACATAACATAACAGGCGACCAACACCACACAACAAGCAATGCACAATTTCGTATAGATGTGCACGTTCGTTTTTATATATATATATATATATATATATATATATGTATAGATGTATGCATGTGTGCATGCATGTATGTATGTATGTATGTATGGATGTATGTATGTATATATGTATGTATGTATGTGTGCATGCATGCATGTATGTTTGTATGTATGTATGTATGCATGTGTATATGTATGTATGCATGCATGCATGCATGTATGTATGCATATATGTATATATGCATGTTTTTTATATATATATGGTTGGTTGTGTGTATGTATGCATATATATATATATATATATATATATATATATATATCCATAGATATCTGTATGTATATGTGTATGTGCGTACACGTATACGTGCATGTGTGTATGTATACATACATACATCCATGCATACAAACATACATACATACCTACAAACATACATACATACACACACGCACCTACATACATACATACATACATACATACATACATCCATACATACATACATACACACATACATACATATATGCATACACAGATACACATACATACATACATACACACATACATACGTACATACATGCATACATCTATGCAGGTAAGTCTGTGTGCATGTGTGTACACCTTCTTGCAGTATGCATGTATGCATGTATGTATGTACACAGACATGTATGTATGTATGCAAGCATGTGTGTATAGGTATGTATGAATACATGCACGCATGCATGTATGGATGTACGCATCTACACGTGGGCATGAATGTGTTTGTATGCGTGACTGCATGTATGTGCGCGTGTACATGTTATTGCATGTAGTTGTGCATGGATGAGCGTGTATGCATATGTATATGCGTATGTTCATTGCATGTTCATATGCCATCAAGGTTGAAACCGTTGTGTTCTGGACGCCCCGCGGCCGCGATACGGTCAAGGGGGGGCCCAGGGGGGAGGGTGGTCGTCCCCCCCCCCCCTGGGCCCCCCTTGCCACGAGACGCCGCAGTCAAGGGGGGGTGCCCGTGGGTGCGTCCGAGGTCGAAACCGTGGTGTCCCGAGGCCCCCCCCCCCCAGCTGCGAGACGCGGGGGCGCTCAAAGTTCAACCCGTAGTGTTCTGCGGAGGCGCCCCCCCGCAGCGTGACGCGGTCAAGTGGAGGTGCCCGAGGGGCGCTCAAGATTGAAGCTGTGGTGTTCTGGACGTCCCGCGGCCGCGAGACTCGGTCAAGGGGGAAGCGTCGGTGGAGTTGTGTTCTGAGATGTTCTGTCCGCAAAAGAGCCCCAAGAGGACTCCAAGTTGACAATGTTTTGTTTGGCATTTCCGATTCTTTTGATTGCACCATTGGGATTCACAAGTTGTCGGCCAAAGATTACTGCTCAGGGGTTTCGGGCAGGCGGCGACCGTTTCAACAAGCCCTCCGAGGGTCCGCAGCTTGTTCTCGGATGCCCCCATTGCCCCAAAGACCGTCGAGCGGATCGAGTTTCGGCCTCAGTAGGCCATCGTATTGCCTGAACATGTTCCGATATACGAGTGCTCAAGATGTCTCCGTACTTGCTAAAAGAGTTCAAGAAGAGGTCGTAGTGGTTCCCAAAGTGCCACTGGACGGGCCACTTGAGAGTCACCACAGGTCTCTCAGCTGGCCCAGGCACGACAGACCCTGTTCCGACGTGTACTTCATGTATGGCCCCACGAGTCCACGAGAACCCCGTAAAAAAGGCCTCTTATTCCCTCCGTCCCTCATTTTTACCTTCCATCCCTCCGCCCTCCTTCCCATCCGTTTGTTTCTCCTTCCGCCGTCTCCTTGCTCGACTCTTCTCTCATCCTTGCTGCGGCCCGTGTTATGGTTTCTCCCTCCTTCCCTCCTCGTTCTTCCCTTTCCTCTCTAGCCCTTCCTCTGTGCAGGTGGCCTGGTGGGGCTTACGAACTCCAGCCCTGGTTCCTTTGGTTCTTTTGTCGGAATACCCGTCCCCACGCGATCCGAAATCCACGTTCATTGGGCTGTCGGGTTCGCCATATCTCTTGCATCCGTTCGCAGTGGATTGTTTTGCATTGCGTGTGTATTGTTTACTAGTGCTTCACAACGTGTTCTTTTGTAACAGTGTACAGCTTTGTCTTGAGCTGCATTGTGTGGCATTTCTGTATAGTTGTTTTGCGAACGTTGCATTGAACAGCGTTGCGTTCCTTGCGGCACGATGCGTTGTTGTGAGATCTGTTTAATGTGATGAGCGTAATCGATTTCATTGCCCTTGCAAAGCGTTCGATTCTTCCTAGCGGTTTCGCACAGTTTCGCGTTGCGTCCCCTTGAAGATGCCGAGGCGTACCTTTGACAATGATGCTCGGTCCGCCTTCGAGCTACTTGTGTTTCATGTCAAGGCCACTGCATGTATGAATATGTGCGTACATGCATACAGGGGTGAACGTGTTCAGGCCGGGTGCCCGCTAGAACCGACGCGCGCGCGAAGCGTACGAGTGATCAAATATGTACAATATTCCTATGTAAATATGTGTGTTCGTGTATATATACACACATAAATGACGTGAGGCTCAGAACGGTTTCGGCCTTGCCGTTTCGGGCCCCCTGGCCAGCCCCATGCAGATGTTTGCGTGGCGCGCCTGGTGAGGTGTTCAGCGGCGCTAGCGGTTCTTACGGCTGCGCCCATCAATCCCCAGTCAGCGAACATCGAGCGTACGTCGGACATCCTGCAGTATCTGTGCAACTTCCATTTCGGTTCTCTAGTTGGGACGCAGCAGAAGTTGTACCCCGAGCAGCTGTTGCTCACTGGAGAAGACTGGGTGCTCAAATGGAGCTGGAACAGACGCGCATGTCAACCGCAGTTGTGGCCTCTTTGCGTGGTATCGCAAGGACGTGTTTCGGCCTACGCATTACCGAGGCTGTCTACCAGTATCGTTTGGGTTCCGAGGTCGCGTTGCTGTTACTCGTTTTGAGCGGGGACCCTGTCGCATTATGCACATCATAATGTACGTCCCAGAAGCACCATGGGATAAAACGAGTACTCCCGTTTGGCTTGCTACAACCGCGGCTATCATGAAATGGTTCACGCAAACACTGGACAATGTAGGATCGCGCTGGATTCCGATAGTATGCATGGACCTCAATTCGGGCTTCAAGTCTGAGGGCGACGTGGTTGGTGCGTATGAGCCCCACGAGGATGAGGGTCATTCTGCTTCGGCAATTTACTGGTATTGGAAGCTCACGACCTTATGCTTGTGAATATAAATCTCGATGCTGGCCCCGCGTACTTCAGTGCCCATCAACTGGGCAAGACCATCGACTATGTCTGTGCATCTCGGGACCTCAGCGGCAGCATCACCTGTTGTACAACGCTACGTGCTTCTATGAGACGCTTGCAGGTGCACCGGGAAGGAAAGCTGTGGAACCATATCCCCAGTGGAGTTGGTTTCGCAGGCAACGTTTTCGAGCCCAGGCCCGAGCAAAATATTCGTGTCAAGCTGGACGCTACTGCCATGAGTGCTTATCACAACGAGGTAAAGGTTGTACGTCATTTGAGCATGGCCGAGCATGAGGCGGCACTTCGAGCACGACGGTATGGACGTGAGTTGGTTGCACGCTCGAGTGCCATGATCATCGATGGACCACGGTATGCCGCAGCACACACCTGTACCACTGGACCGCCAGACGAAGTGTGTTTCGTAAGTGCTCCGCCAACGCCGAGAGCTACGAGGACGTACTTCTTGGGAGCAGTCTCTCTATCAGATGCATGCAGACTGCCGTGCTCACGTCTCGTCGCCGCGCCCCCTGCTGGTGACCCAGGTGCTGGAGTCTCCTGGCCAGGTGGCCGAGGCTGGCCCGCTTTTTGGCTTCGAGGCTGCCCTCTGCGAGGGCTGTCCGTCGGTCTTGGGAACCGCGCCTTTTCCGACGTCCTCTCATGCGCCACGCAACTCGTCGACTAGAGAGGGGCGCGAACGCGATGAGATCCAGGATGCAGTGTGCAACGGTCTTGTCCAGAGTACGATGTCAAGCTTGACGGAGGAGAGTAAGTTGCGGAGCGAATTGTTGCGTGCTCAAAAAACGTCAGTTTTGACAACGAGTTCAGGAAGAGCGAGTTGACGCCTGTCACCAAGCAGTACGGCGGCATGGTCGCTTTGAGGCTCATAGGATAGCTCGCACGACTGCAAATGAAGGTCGGGCCCCCAGAAAAGGGGCAACTACATGCTCCTCCCGAGCTCTGCCACAACAGAAGAATGGGTGGATCGAATGCAGGAGCGTGGATAGCATGGTTGAGCCAGCAGTCAGCTCATTTCAAAAGACGCACTGGATGGTCTCACCAACATGCATCAGCCAGCCTTGGTCCCCGACGGTGACATGATAGACCAGATCGACCAACTTTTATATACCCTATCCAGAAGCAAGCATGGGAGCTAAGACTGTGGCGAGCACCTCCTACCCACTCCACGCCGTCGGAGTTGCTCAGAGTGGCTTTGGCGCCGAATTGGATCAACAAACGTCTTCTTCAGCCTGCGGCTGGCCTTGCTGCCCGAGCAGATCGACCCGAGCTGAAGACGACGCTTTCTCGGCATGCATGTCGCTCTTTGGCATTTGGGATTTGTCGTGCCCTGGCGCCCCCGAAGCAGTGGATGATCAGTGAGGTGGATCGTCCTGCCGCAGCGACTTGCAAATTAGGTGTGGGCGGCGAGCGCATCATCGTCCGTGTGCGCAATTTGGCCATGCTGTTTTTTCGTGCCGTGCTCGCCCGTTCAGAATTCGAAGTACCTTCGCACGCGCGTGGAGGGCTGCCAGGCCGGTGCCGCGAGGCAGCCATCGCTGCCCAGCAGTGCTTTTCTTGGCGGCTACTGCATGAAGCTGAGCAGTGTCACGTGAAAAGGATGCACGGCGCACGCAATGCCCACTATGCAATATCTCAGGTTTTTTTTTTGCAGGATGTTACGAAGGACTTGTTCGAACCGCCCGACCGTCAACTTGCGCGGCGCCGGATCAATTGGGCCGCGATTCGGTTCGTTGGCACGCCTGCGGACCAGCCCTTACTGCTTCCAAGGGGGTATGCCAGGATATCCCCCCCGTTGCGTGCGCGTTGTCATGCGCGCGCTAAGACGCGCCGTTATGGGCCCCGAGTTGCGCGCAGCGTGCAGGCGCGCCACGTTAGATGTCCGCGGTCTAACAATCGCGCGCAAACTCTCGGCATCTTCGCGGACGACGTTGCGGCTATTTTCGCCGTGCAGCGCGACGCCTCGCCGATCCTGATGCTTGGGGCTCGGCAGAATAGAGCCCTGGATGCTCGGATGACGCGCGTGGGGATGATTCATAGCAATGAGCGGGAGATGAGTCTTCTTCTTTCTTCTACGCAGGGCTAGGGGCCCCGCGGCGTCGAGGCGGCCCGTCTGAAGCAGCGGCGTCCCCAGGGGAAAACCGCACCGCAAGCTCGGCACCTGGGCCCGCGGTTGCGCTCTCGTTTCACGCCGCGCGCAATCCAGTTTAGACCCCGCGCGGGTCGCGCTGCATGCCTCCCTGCGGGTCGCGCGTGGACGTCTGGCATTTCCTTAAAATGGGGGTGTAACCTTCTGAGGGGATGCGCTGTTAACGCGCGTCTGTCAGGAGCTGAGTGCCTAGTGTTTATCTACAGGCCCATCGCTATCTCGCCATGCCGGCTGGGCGCCGAGCGGTTCCGCGCTGGCTAAATACTCGCGCGTCTCGTTAAAGGGCGCGGCTGTTTTGAGAGATGGCAAGTGGGGGGCGGAGTGCAATGTGCGAGAGTTGCACGCCGCGGTTCTAGTCCCAACTCATGTCGAGCTTAGAGCTCGCAGGCTGAAGTGGTTGCAGCAGTGCCTTCGGCGCCCTGGTCGGTCGGCCCAGTTTCTTGGAGTTGTGTTCGGGGGGCTCGTGGATCAGGAGCCCGTGCTTTCGGCGGGCCGCAACTGGCTTGGCGGTGAACCCGTGGGCCGAGCAATTTCATGGGGATATCCGGGCGTTGCAGGTCTTCGACGGTGGCGCAGCGATCTTAGAGCTCAGCGAGCACATCCAGCATGCAAGGCAGGTTGAACAAGGGGGGCCCCTATGTGCACAGCGCTGGATGGCGAGGGGCGCGGCGCGCTCTCCCCGACGCACCAACGATTCGCCGTTTTTTATGCAAGGCGCAAAGGAGGTACTCGCGGACGAAGACTACTGGGGCGACCATATTGTATTGTCAACCAGCGTTTGTTTTGTAAGGCTGCGTGGCGACTGAGTGCAGTGCGATGTATCGCGCGACCAAGAGTCTCGGTAACGATGGGGGCGTTTCTATGTGTATTCGAAACGCGGTCCGCGGCCACATTCTCAATGCACTTTAAGTGACCAGTACCATCAGCATCGCATGGCACAGCCGGCCCCGCATGTCGCGGCTCGCGCCATCCGTCGGCAGGGTGGAGGGGCAGGACGCCGAGCAGATGCAGTTGGGCCACGCTCGCCTCGCGAAGAGCAAGGTTCAGGAGGCCAGCGATCTCATCCAACTGAAGCTTGTCAGGCAGCTCGAGGCGCGAGTTCGGGCCCTGGAGCATTCGGCGGCACTAGTGGTGCACGGCGACAATGGCGAGGAGGTGGCGCAGACAGGCGTTCGAGCGCACATGGCGCACCCAGAGACGGCGATGGCGGAGGGCAGCACGCGCCAACGGGGACCTCCCGAGCAGCGCCGCTTTGGAGGGGTTCTGAGCGGTTTAGAGGGATGGTGCGGCGCGGAGTCGTCTCAGCAGAAGTCGGTGATCAATCTGCGCCACGCCCCCACGCTGCCGCTGCTCACGTTGCGCAACAGTGACATGGGGGCCGCAGGGGCGCGGATCAAGTACTGCGCGGTCAGCCTGGCGCACGACGGCGAGGTGCACCGCGTGACTGTCAACGCGAAGGGAACCGCGATCGCCCCCAGAACTCCAGAGCAGGCGAAGCCCCTGGTAAATCAGCAGGTCGAGCTCTGGGGCGCGGTCGGCAGAAAGGAGGGCGGGGGGGAGGTGGCAGAGGCGATGGCAGGCATCCAGAGGACCCCCTTTGAGCGTCTGGCGCCCGGGCAGGGTTGCAAGGTGGTGGAGCGCCGCGCGGCGTTGTTTTCCATCCTGTCACCCCCATGCCGGGCAGAGCCCCCGGGGGGGGGGCTGGCGACGAAGCTCGGAGCCAAGAAGAAGCCGATGATGGTCCAGACGAGCGCGGGTTAGGTCTGGGGAGTTGCTTTGACTGATGCAATGGCTGTGGGGCGACTGCTGTGTCAATGTAATACTTGTCGTGCATCTCCCTTTGACTGATGCTTTGGCTGTGGGCCGACTGCTACGTCAGTAATACGTGATGTGCATCTCTCTCCAGGCGTGAATGCACGGCATCTGGTAGGCTCCAGGCCTGTGTCGTGTCCACTTGTCTTCGGCTGAATCCGCTCCCACTTGTCGCGAACGCAAGTCCGTCTGGCCTGCCCCGCGTGGGCGCGTGTGGGCGTGGCCCAGCATGCCTTCCACAGTTGCTGGCGCGACTGAGTCCTGTTCTCGGCATCTCGAGGTGCTGAGGTCTATGCTAAGCTGCCCCGGCGATGCGAGCGCCGAATTGCAGTGCCGCGCCCGTCCCAGTGAGCACGAGGCCCCGAGATTCCGTCTCCGCCTGCACATTTGTGCTCAATTGTTTTCGATGGGGGTGAGAAGAAGGAGAAGATGTGTATGTAGTTATGTATGTATGTGTGTATGTTTGCGAGTGTATATATATATATATGTGTGTGTGTGTGTGTGATCGCCAGGGTGGGCCCCGAACGGCGTGCGTCTAGCAATCCAGGCTGTGCAATACATGTGGAGCTATCTATGTGGTGCGATCTACGTGGCGCATTATATTTGTTGGAAGTGATGCTATGCAATCGATGCTATGTATTCTACGTTGCGTGATCTACGTGGAGCAATGCGCGGGGCCACCTCTGCGGGGCAATATACGTTGTGCAACTTATGATGCGCAGAACATGTTGTGCAATCTCTGTGTGGGCAATATAAGTGGCGCAATCGACGTGGTGCTGCGTGGTGCAACGTACGTTGTGTAAGATATTTGCGCGGTCTATGTGGTGCAATCTATGTGAAGAGTTGATTTAAACAAACGAGCTGGCACCTCCCATGCACTTGCGAACGTCCCACCCACCCACTCGCAATGTGGTTTGCAAAATTCATGCGGTGGCGATTGCGATGCATGCTTGGCGTTGCTGGTGCATCTCTGCGGCCGCGCCAACCCTAGCATGCGCACGCAGCGGTCAGCTTGCTTGGCGCCACCGACGCGGCCGCGGTGGCTCTGACCGTTAGGCGCATCCCAGCGGGCACGTCACTGCGAGTCGGCGACTTGTGGGTGGGCGTTGTATCATGGCAGCGCCGATAACGGTAAACACGATGATGATAGTAGCGATGCTGGTGGCGATGTTGACACCGACGAAAGCGCGGTCAGTGCGGGCGCCAATGCCGATCACGCCGGCGACGATGACGGCGTCCTCGCGTCGGCGATGAACGTTTTTGAAAAAGTTCGACATGGGCGTGCGACCGGCGCGCGACAAAGGACCGCACGTTATTATTTGAGACGGATCGTGCCCCACAGCACGCGCGCAAGGGCGTGGGAATAATGTCGGCATGCGGCGTCAAACGCCCGTTTTGTAGAATTCCATGAAATTGTTGAACAACCTATGGTTTTCTGAAGAATGCGGAAGAACGCAGGCGCTGTTTTTTTTGGTTGTAAAAAAACACGGATGTTGCGAAACCATGTGTGTTTCATGCTGTTTTGGACATTCGGTTTTGATATCGCTACGAAACCATCGCTTTTTGACTGATTTTGGCACGCGCGCGCGACGACGCGCTCGCGCGCGCTTCGTTCCATGTTTTGCAGAAGGGTTTTCGCGACGACACGCGCGCAAAGCCGTTCGAGCGATTCAGACATGCGCTCGCGAAACCCGTTTGGTAACATATGTTGTGTATAAAAAAACTGATGGCGCCTCGTTTTAAGAATTCGACAGAACGTGCGCGCTGTTTTCTTGTTATGTACACATTTGCATATATGCATATATATACATATAAATATATGTGTCTATATATGTGCATAACAAAAACGCGTTGCGAAATCATTTGTTCATGGGATTTTTGGATACCCTTACGCAACTCCAGGTCTTTGAAGAATTCCGGCATGCGCGCGCGACGACGCCCGTGTACGCATGTCGTCTCATTTGTTGCAAAGGATTTCGGAAAACGTTTGAATTGCGATGAACGGGTGCGCGTGCACAAATTTTTTTTTCCAAAATATGACGGGGGGATCGATGCACGTTGGGCTGGGATGGTACGAATTCATATGTAGGATGGACGATAGGGCAACATCGGATGTAAATGGATGTAAATGGCAATGCGGAAAGTGGTGTCGATAATCCAGGAGGGGGGGTAGAAACTAGTTTCTTTTTTTTTGAGAAAAGAGAACCAATGTGGCGGAACTGATGTTGTGCATTCTGGGCGGCGGCAGGGCGGCGATTGCGAGTACGGAGCTGCGAAATCGACACCCAGGCCCAGACGACGGGCGAAGACGAGGCGGCGACGGGGCGGCGACATAGAGCACGGAGCGGCCAGACCGATACCCAGGCCCAGACGACGGGCGGGGACGAGGCGGCAACGGGATGGCGACGGCGAGCACGGAGCCGCCTGACCGACACCCAGGCCAGGTTCTTTAGAACAGACATGTTTAAGAGGTGTATACACACATATATATATATATATATATAGTTAGATACATACATATACATACATACATACATACATACATACATACATACATACATACATACATACATACATACATACATACACATACATACATACATACATACATACATACCGCGGCTCGCGACGTGGGAAGGGGGCGAGGCGGCCTACTAAGAAGGCAGACGCCCCCTCAGAAGGGCCAGAGGACTACCGAAGGGCCTCCCAGGAAGCCCCCGAACCCTCCAGGTCGGCCCCCCGGCCTTTCAGAGCGAGCCGCCCCCCGCGTCCCGCCCCCCCCGCTGCAGCGCGCCGCCGACTGTCCCCGCGCAGGCGGATCCAGCCTGATCCTCAACCTCATGAGGCGGGCGCAGGCGCAGAAGGAACCCGCGCCGGCGCCGCCAGGGATCGGGCTGAGGCCGCCGGCGAAGGACTCGTCCGCCGTGCGCCCGGCCGCCCTGGCCCACGCCTCTCGCGTCGCGCGCGCGGGCAAGTCTGCCGAGCGAGGGTCGAAGTTTTGGGTGCGCGGCGGTCTCCTCCACCTCGTGTCCTCATACCTGGGCGGATTCGGCCTTCTTGGATGAGCTTGCTGGCGGCCCCGATGCCAGCGACTCGGGCGATTCCGTTTGAGTCCCCGTCGCTCGTCGTTTTTCTTTTCTGATATGGCCTTCACGCTTGCAGTTGGTCTCTGAGGGTGCGTTGCTGGCCCTCCATGGGGAGCTCTGGGAGGCCTTCGAGGAGAGGGAGGGAGGGAGCACGCATCCTTAGCCACCGACCGAGGCAGTCCGTTTGCAAGGGTTTGCCGACAGTCGAGCATCTGATTCCGAAGCCTCCTCTCAAAAAGCTGGGCCAGCGTTTCTGCGCCAACTTGCCGGAAAGCTGGTCAATTCTTCTTGAGCGCATTCGCCCCTCTGGCGTCAACACCAGAAGGTGGGCCAGGTTTGTTTAAAAAAACGTTTGGGAAGCTGGCCAAGATTGCTGAAACAATCATTTTCTTGATCGCATTCTCGGCTGTGGATTACCCCCCTCTCAGGGTCGCGAAGACAGCCCCCCTCCGCGCGTGTCGCTGTCTGGGCTGGAGAGAAAGGTTTCCCCTCCAGGGACGGCGCGAGAGCGCGACGATAAGAGCGTCGTTGCGCGGCGCCCAAATGCGCAAAGAGGTCTTCCACGTATTCGTGAATGGCGGCCGCCGGAAGCTGTCGTCTGGGCCAGCCCGCGCGAGCCTAGTTAGTTTCAGCTGTTGATTGCCGCGTTGACTTGACGTCTACCCCGCCGAAAGGATCGAACCCCGAAGTGTGTATGCTCCCCTTCCTCCGATCCTCCTTCTTCCGTCTCCCCCCTCGAGGAAGGAAAAGCGACACCAGCAGAACCACCAGCCCCTGGCGAGACTGTCCACGGTGTCTCACTGAGCCAGCGATTGAAAATGATGCGAGTTGGACGCAGATAATCAGCAACATTATATCGCGGGGACATCTGTCCTTTCCTTGGCCACAGCGTTGTTGGCGTCGTCTTCTTTCGGATTTGTCACTGCATCACGGGCCGGCCCTGTGGAATTGATCCGCCATGGGCATGCCGAGTCTACGAAAGGGCGTCGTTGAGTCCATCCGAAGAAAGTTTCTGCCCTCGAGGACTTTGGCGCGGGACTGACTCCGAGAGAGAAGTCCGACCTGAAGGAGGAGGAGTTCAAGCTGAATCGGGAGATGAACCCAGAGCCAAGTAGGGATGTTATGCCCTTGCAGCTGCTGAAGGACAGATGTCCAACCCCGTTCGGGTGGGTGACGTGCGTCAGCGACGACGCCAACAGGCTGCGCTTTTATTCTTGTGGAGGAGGAAGGGGAGAGGGCCGGAGCTTCCCATGAGGGGCGTTCGACATGGGGCCTCGCCTTCGAGGGGTCGAGAGAAGCGTGTGACCCCATCGGCGGACGACGTCGGAATCCCGCGGAAGCTGGCGGAAGGAAGCGAGGTTGACTCCGCGGGCGGAAGCCGGCGGAAGTAAAGGCTGCACCCCAAGAGCTGACAATTTTGCCAAAGACGTGGCAGGCCCGAGGGCCCGCTGTGAGCAGTGCCCGCACACGTCACGCGCTGGCGCCCACGCCGCGGCCTTCCCACATGACGGGGGAGGGGAGGCGCGGGAGGGACTATGACTAGAACCTGGAGTCCCAGGTTGAAGCTCGCTGAGGGGCAGCGAGCGCGATCTGTGTTTCTGGTGCGACGGGGGAGAGGGCAATGCTTTTGTAGGGCAAGAGCCAGCATGAGCAGCCCAATCGTCGGCAAGAGTAAACCTGAAATCAGAGCTTCTCGCGAAGGGCGGCTGTAACAATTGCTGTTGACCGATCAAGCGCGCCCGCCGAGCTTACAAGGATCTGGCCCCGGAAACAACGCTGCCCCCCCAGCGACCTTCAAGTCCCAGGCTTCCCTAGGTATTGTTCGGCGGCGCGACGGTGGGGGTGAGTGAGAAGGGGCGGGCCTTCTCAGAAGGCTAGAGAAAGTCGCCCAGCCGTCTGAGAAGCGTTGAAAGCCTCTCCCGGAGACGCGACACATTCCCGGAAGGCCAGAGGGCCTCTGTGCTCCGCCGCCTTCCGAGGAGGGCCTTCTCCTTCTTTCTCCCTTCCCCCCCCTTGCTCGCCGCCGCTGTGTGCCGTTTTCAGTTTCTGCGAGCCCTCCCAGGGCCCCTGGACCGTAACGAGTGCCACTCTGGACGAAGAGCCGGCCCACGCAGAAAGGGTCTCATGACTTCCAAGGCGTTCCTGCGTGTTGCAGAATTCAAGGCATTGGCCTCTGGATCTGGCGGACTCCCTGGCCCACTTGGTCCTTAGCTTTTTCGGCGGATGCCCTGGCCCAGTTTCTCAGGCTCCCTGGCGCATTGACGAGGCTGTCCGCGCGGGCCTGGGCTAGCGTTTGCTAAGGACAACTGGCCTAGGTATCGTGGGCTGAGCGCTTCTTACGCACAGCCTCGACTGTAGTGCTCAGGCTTCTGACTTCCTTTTCTGCCAATCCCCTGTCTGTCGCTTTGTCATACCTGACCACCGAGGGCAACTTGTGAACCGCGGGACAATCAGACAGTGATCCGTGATGAACTCCTAGTCCAGCGGAAGGGGTCGAGAGCCGAAGTCCTTGAATGCGGAGAACTTCAATACGAATCGAAAACCTCTCACGGACCGACAATTTCAATCCGTGAGAGGTCAAAGTTCTCTCACGGATTGAATCCTTGAAGGTCAAAGACCTCTCACGGTTCGAAAACGTCAATCCGTGAGAGGCATTTGATTGCGGAGAGAGAGAGAGCCGGCCAGGACCAAAAATCCGGGCTGTTGACGTTCTTCGTCCTGCTCAGGCCTTCGAGAGGCTCGGGGGTGGACAGACCTCCTACCCTGACACGTCGATTAGCGAATCGGCCGTTTTCGGTTCGCGAGGGGGCGTCGCGGCCGTTATTTTTGTTGGTCCAGGTCCGTCGGTGTCGGTCCTAGGCCGTTATCACTAAAGGGAGGTTTACTAAAGGGAGGTTTGTCCACCGTCGAGAGGCGGCTGAGGGTGTCCAGGTCCAGGGTGTGCCGGTCGTCGTGGTAAGAGGCAGGGGAGAGGGCGGGGGGAGGTGAGGGAGCGCACGGGGGGCACGCGTGCCGAGTTCGGTTCATCGCCACATCTCCCCGGGCGGGGGGCGGGGGAGGATGCGCAGGAGTAGCAGCACTGTTGCAGTCGAGCTCTGAGAGCGCAGCGCCTGCCTTTCCAAAGCCAGCCTGAGGCGACAGGGCTGGGCCGCCCGTACCACAACCATGACAGACCACTGGGAACCTCTACCTTCACGAGCGCCCCCAGGGGGCAACGGTTGAGCAGCAGGAGTGGCCGTCGAGATGACCCGGCTGTGGTGGTAGTTGGTGTCTTCCCTTCTATCTTCTGCAGCGGGTACCTTCCCCTTCTTGCAGCCCTCCTGCCTTATTGGGCAGCAGGTGTCTTACCCTCCTTGCCGCCCTCCTGCCTTGGGTAGCGGGCGCCCTCCCTCCTGCCTCCCTGGCCTCCCCCCCTGCCGTGGGCAGCGAGCGCCCTTCCCTCCTCTTCTTCCTCCTCCGCCACGGGAGGCTCTTGCGGCGGGGCCTCTTCCCTCCGCCTTTCTGGCCTCCCTCCGGGCTTCTGCAGTGGGCGCCTTTCCTTCCTCTCTCTCTCTCTGTCTCTCCTACGCCCCTCCTCGCGGCCGCGGCCGCGCTGCGCCCGCGCCGCGGTCGCCCGCATCCGGGTGCCCCTTCTGTTGCAGCGGGCGCCTTCCTCCACGGGCGCCCCCTGCAGCCCCCAGCGGCGCCGAGCGGGGCAGCCGGGGCAGAGCACTCCCCAGGGGCTCGGGCCAAGCCGCATCGGAGAAGCTCGACGGGGGGCCAGCCGCACCACCTGGCAGCCCCGGGCCCAGGTCCAGCTGGGCCCCCGCTTCTGCGCGCTGGGCGCCCTTTGCGGCAGGCGCGCGCCCACACAGGATCGCCGCCCCACGGGAGGCCCAGACCTCCTCGAGTCACGAGACAGGCATGACGGGACATGTTGTCCCCATTTGTTCGGCCTCGGGGGGCCACTGCCGAGCCTCGGGGCCGACAAAAAACGGCTCAGGATGAAAGATCGTTGCCGGGGAATCGGTCGAGACCTCTGAGGGTCGAAGAAGAAAAGGAAGAAGAAGACGAAGAAGAAGAAGAAGCCGTGCACGTCAGGGGTGCGTTGGCCATGTGGCGAAAACGTGATACGGTGTCGTGGTCGTCGTCGTGGTCGTTGTCGCCATTCCACATCACTGCGGCCGGCAACGCAACTTCTACGACTGCCTCTGGGGGCCGACGCGACGACGAACGAAACCATGGCGTCGGGGCTCCGCCCCCCCCCAGCAGGCGTCCGCCCACCAGGACTGCCCTCCCCCGCAAGGGGGGGGGGGCCCTGGGCCCGCTGGCCCTCTGGGCACTCTTCCGAGGGCGGCGCGATATGCGGACTCTGGGTGCGCCTCCCCTGACGGGCACACTGCACTGGAGAGAGCCGGCACGCATGCCAGGAAACAAAAAAGCACCTCCAGCTCAAGGCCAGGGCAAGTGGGGGCGGCTCCCCTGCCTCCTCACCAAGGGCTCTCTTCCAGGGGAACGAGAACTGTGCACACACACACACACACTGGTTCTGGCCAGGCCCATCTTGAGCTCAGGATCGGCGCATGCGCCTCCGTGGCTTGGCCGGGGACTCCTGCGTTTGGGGGCGTTCGTGGAGGGCTGCCAGGGGAGGCCCATGCCAAGAAACACCCCGCTTGCCTCCAGGGTGCCCCGGGTTTCGTGGGTTTCGATGGCTCTGCGATGGAAAGCGTGACGTCCCCACATCGAAGATCAATGGACGTCCCTGGGTCTCAGGTCGGGTTCCTTGTGGAAGGTTTCTTGTGGCCGGGCACCTTCCGTATGCCCAGGAGCTTAAGATCCAGGGGGTGCCCTTATCTGATGAGGGCGGCAGTGTTAATTATCCAGCCACGATTGGTGTCCCACCTGCTTGCAAACCCTGGGCTCCTTTTCACAGGGTTCCTGACCCAAAGCCCTCACCATAGGTACATGTAGGCAAGGAGAGGCTGTGGTACTCGCGCGCCGAGCAGCGCGCAAGGGAGGCAGCGAGAGGTCCAGATCTGGAAGGTGACAAACCGACCCTGGAGGAGAACGAGGAGGCGCAGACGTGCACCGAGCTCGCTGTTTACGCGTTCGATCATGAACCCTTTTGTGAAGCATGACCACCCGGCGTTTCGCTCCGAAGACCGCCAGGTAACGCCCGCTGAAGACCGCCGGAAGACCGACGAAGCCCTCCTGAGACCGCCGAAGACCGCCGGAGGCCCGCCGAAGACCACCCAGGGCCGGCGGGTAACATGGGTTCCGTGTTCGAATGCGCGGCGCTCGGGATGAGAGACATGGGAAGTCTGGGCTCTCTGTTTGCTCCACGGGGCCTGGCGGAAACGACGAGCGCTGGCAGTGCACGATCTGCACGCCTGCTCACCGCCGGAGGGAAAGGCGGGGGAGGAGGGGAGGTTGACGGTGAGGTCGGAATGCGTGGAAGTGGACGGGACGGCAGGAGAAGGAGACAAGGGGGGGAAGAGAGGCGTGATGGGAGCAGAGGAGGAACAGGGAGGAGCGGAGGAGGGCAAGGAAAGGAGGCACGAGGGAGTGCGGACGGGCACCAGGCTCGCCGGCCGGCGCCCCTCTGGAACGAGCGCCCCGCCCGTTTCAGGTCCCAAGGCGCGCAGCTTTGACAATGAAGTGCGCCTGCGAAGCTACTGCAGATTTTGTAATAAAAGGGAGGGGGTCTCAACCCTCCCAGACGAGAAGTTTTAGACACCCCCGTGGGAGAACCCTCCAAAACATCGTCCCCAGACCCCCCCAGGCCCTCCAAGATAGCCTGGAAGAGACCCCCCCCGAAATGAGACCCCCCTCCCTTTATTACGAAATCTGGAGTACCTTTGTCGGCCAAGGAGCCCCAGCTCAGAGAGCACGGCAGGGTCGCGCCGTGCTGACGCGGCGGCGGCCCCAGCGCGGGCGTTCAGGGTTGAACCCCGCGGGTGGCGGGGAAGTGGCCGGCATCGAGCGATCTGAGCCATCGGAGAGCCAGATGGGTTCGAGGTTGATCGGCCTCCTGCGGCGTCATCTCCGCGCCCGTGTCGACACGGCAGGAGCCCGCCGTGCCATCACGAGCAGCTGAGAGTGCGTCATCGAAGCCACCCTCACATCGGAGGGCCTTCTGGCCCTGCGTGCCGGGTCTTTCTCTGCCCAGCGCGCCTGCCGTTCCCTCGGCGTGTGGGCGCTGGGCAGTTGGTGTGGGGTGTGGTGGTCTTTCCCGCTGCAGTCAAGATTTGTCAAGCAGGTGCGTAAGAGATGAACTTTCTCAATCGCCGCCTCCCGTTTCTTTCGCGTGCCTCTTGTTTACATGGTGTCGAGCTGCAGGCCCTTGCGTCGGATGCTCGACGTGATTGCAGTCAAGACGCCGAAATAAGAACCCAGTTGGGTTCGGAAGGGACTCGATATTCCTTAGGTTGCTCCATTGCTGTTCCTCTTGCCCTCCTGGGGCACGGAGGCGCTTTCAGGGCCAATATGCGACTTCGTTGTTTAAATAGAGTTCATTATTTCAGCGGCCCGACTGTATCAGACGTCTGCCGTTCACTGCGCCCCTTTGCTTCAGTGCTTGCGCTGCACAAAGACGGCTGACAGATCATGGATGTATCTAGCAGATAAAAAACAAGACATTCATGTTTCAGATTTGCAGACGCTCCTGTCGGGCGTTAAGTGGATCAACGTGGCGGGCAGTCCTGGCGGTGCAGTGACGCGAAAAACGATGTGGTGGGTGAAAGAAGGTTGCAAATGCCCTTACAATTACGGCACGCACCGAGTGGAAGCAGAACCCTTCCCTGATTGGTTCAAAGACATGTCGAAGCGGTGGTTGTCTTGCTTGAACCTCAACGACGACACAGATAGGGACTCCCGATTCCCAGATAGCGTGAACCTTAACTTGTATGAGAATGGGTCGCACATCGTGGCATGGCACTCCGACGACGAGCCAATATCCAATCCGCTGTAGTGTCCTCCGCCTGATCACCGGGCTTGTTCCTGGAGTCCTCTGGATGGGTCAGGGAGTCATCGGAGGCTTCTGAGGATCCCGAAGGTCCTCCAAAAAGCATCCGGAGGCCAGGAAAGGGATCGAAGAACGATCGACAACCTCGACATCTTAGTCTTCGATCCTCGATTCTGCTTGTGTAAGAGATCGAGCGCATCGCAGGGGGTGTAGCAGCAGCATGCGCGGAAGCGGGTGGGGGGTGGGAGCGCGAAAGGGGAGGATGAGAATTAGGTATCACCTGGATGAGGAGGAGGATTCATGATGAGGAGGATGGGAGTCCAGGATCCAGGATCGATGTGTTTGTTCTGTCGGACGCGTGTCTGTATATATGTGTGTATGTACATACACACACAAACACACATTATACACATACACATGCATGCACATATATGCAGCACACAGAGGGAAGATGAGTGATGGAGGGTCGAGGGCGTAGGGAGCAGCAGGATGTGTTTCGTTGGGGAGGGGAGGAAGAGTCGGAGAAACGAGGGGGAGAAGGAGGAAGAGGATAACTTGGAGCGGAGTCTGAGAGAGGAGGCAGATGAAGGAGAAGGGAAGAAGAGGAAAACAGAGGACAATGAGGACAAGGGGGAAATGAGGCAGGACGGGCAAGAGGTATGGCGATTGAGGCAGAACGGACGAGGAGAGGGGGAGGAGTAGATAGGAAGGAGGACAAGAAGGAGGCTGAGTGCGGGAAGTTGAGATGGGATGGCGGATGAGCAAGACGATGATGAGGATGAGGAGGCATGGCGCAGTACGTGGAGGCGGCTAAACAGCAGGGAGGAGGGAGGAGGGTGGAGGCACTCGACATGATGAGGCAGGAGGAGGAGGAAGGGGAGATGGATAGGGCTCGGATGTTCTGGCTTGAGCCAAACAAGGGTCAGGCCTGGACAACGAGCCCTGCACAACAGTTTCAGCCGCACCCGCCCTGTTTGCCCTTTTCCGTTTCATTCATCGAGGACGAGGGCGAGGTCGAGAGAGAAGAGGGAGTGGCATAATGAGGAAGAGGACGACATGGGACACATTTGTGGGAGGATGCTGCAGTCAACCTTCTCTCCAAGTTTCTTCGTGGTGAACCCCTCCAATAAGGCAGTGTCATCGCAGAAAATGCCCCTTTGGACGAGAATCCCCTGCCAAAGTACCATTCTTGGGACTTCGGCGCAGCGAATGAACAACCCTCGGCCCTTCCACAACACCTTGCCTGGGGCCTCAACGCCGCGAATTACTATCACTGTTGCTTCCTGGCAGACGTATATCGGTCCAACACACCGCCCCTGGGACTTGAACTACTGCACGCACCCTGGGAACTGCTCCAAAGGTTTCAGACAAATGTGCGCGGTCCGAAGGCGGGTGCCACATTCTGAAACGGAGCCGCCCTCCTTCCTTGGAGCTGTTACGAACTTTGGCTGGGACCTCTGTAGGAGGAGCGGGGGGGCGTCGTGGGCCAGTTCAAAGCAAGTACCTCTCCTCCTCGTCCTCCTCCCCCGTTCCCCCCAAAGGTTTGAAACGCAGTCCTCGTTCCAACTCTGTTTCGCTCCTGGGTTCTCTCGGTCCGCCCGCCCGCTCCGCTGCCTCCGTGAGCGCCGCCCTGGGGTCGAGGGGGCCCGTGGCCGTCGCTTGGTGGCTGTTATGCGCTTTGCGTGACTGGTCCTCCTCAGGCTGCGTATCTTCTTCCTCTTCCCCCGTTTCCTCAGCATTCCCTTCGGCATACTCAATCCCCCGTTCCCTCCCTCCTCATCCTTCCCTACCTTCCTCTGTATGATATCCTGGTGTTCCTTTTCCCCCAGCTGGGCGTTGAAGCACGAAGGCGCAGGACAAACAAACCCCCGAAGATTCCACAGAGACCCAGGACTGAAGCGCCACCCTGTGTGCAATGGGACATGACCAACCACAACAATAACACACACAAACCTCACCGCCGATTCTCGGTGGGGGCGGCGGGTGAAACTAAGTTGTTGGTGTCGTTCCTTAAGTTTCATAGCTTTCCGAGCTGTCGTCCTTTGGTTTCGCCCATTCCCCCTGCCTGGGGGGGGAGGGGAGTAAGGGAAAGGACCATGAGCATGCGGAAAAGGGGGCGCAGGATGACGACGACGAGGACGAGGCGGACCAGCCTCCCACGCCTGGAGAGGAGGGGGTGAGGTCGCGGTAAGCGTGTAGACTCAGGCACCACAGCCATGCAAAAGAGCAGGGGCTGCCCCGCAAGATTTTCTCCCTAATGACATCATGAGTAATGGGTCCTCCGGTGGGGGTTGGGTAGCCTCGATTCTCCAGAAGTGAGTTCTTAGAACTGGTTTCTTATTGCGCGCTTTCCGTTGCTAAGGGACCCTTAGTACGCGTGCCTTAGTAAAGGATCCTCCTCGTCCTCAATGTCGTCGTCCTCCGCCTCCTCATCCTCATCGCCCTTTCCCCCATCCCCCCAGGCGGGGGGGCTTGCAATTGAACAAACAAGAAATCACAGGGAACAACACACACAAGAACCACAACGAAACGAAGTAGCCGCCAGCTATGACAGCTAAACAGCACACGGGAAACCACCACAACCATCACCAAGTACAAAAACATGAACGACTTAGTCACCCCGGCCGCCCTCACATGAACGGTCTGTATCAGTAATGGTCCGGTTGTGTTTTTTGTTGTTGTTTTTCTTTGTTAGATCCTGGGGCGTTGGAGCTTTTGTCGTGTGTTGGTCCTCGCGTTGTTTTTTTCAACTCCCAGTTGGAGGACGATCCACATGTAATGCCCGCGAAGACCTCACGCGTCAGAACTGCTTGTTCAGAGGATTTGCCTTTCTACAGCTTAGTGAAGGACTCCTCCCTACGGAATCCTTCCTGCTGAATATTTACGGGGGGACCTTACTGAGGAATCCGGACCAAGGAGCTCCTACTAAGGGATGTTCGCGGAGAAATTCTCGATTCATGAGCCTGTACTGAAAAAATCCGGATTGAGGAATCGTCGACAATGAATCTTGGTTGAGGAGTCCTCAATTTAGGGTTCACAGTACGACGTCCTTTCTGTTCAGGGGCCTTTGCTCAGGAACCCTTAGCACAGGAATCCCTACCAAGGGTTTCGGAATAGAGAACGCCTTCGTCAAGACGTACGCACTACAGAGTCCTCACTATGGAACCCTTACTAAGGACCTCTTGCTGGGAAGTCTCTGGTGCGGCTTCGTCTCTCGTTCTCCGTCTGTGCCTGCCCCCCTCTCTCTCTCTCTCAACTCGCAGCCTCTTGCCCCCAAAGCGCCAGGAGGGGCCACCACGGGCGTCCCTCGGCAAACTTTTGGGGCGAATGCGCGCGGCGTGACGGCGAGAACCGCACTCTGAAAGCCAGCCTCCCTCCATCCAGGAAGCTGGTGCACATTTCAAGATTCAGGGCCGCATATGGTGAGGAAGTACCAGGCGAAACGTTTGGCCCGCCCTGCCGACACGTCTGGGCGCGCGATAGTGAGGAGTTATGTTTAACGAGGAGGGATAGAGGGGCTGGAAGAGGATGAAGTGGAGGAGCAGGACAAGGAGGAGGAGGAGGAGAAGGAGGAAACTGGTGAAAGGAGGCCGAGGCACTGGGTCCAAGATTTTGCCGCAGGGTGTTAGCATTGTCCCTGGTTCGTCTCTGGTCGGTTTGGGGAGGGGGGTTGTACACATCAGGAGCAAATCAATGCCCCTCCCCGAAGGGGGATAATGGAGGTTGGAAGGGGAAGCGATCCAAGCCACCTCCGCCCAGAAGGTTGCTGCGATCAAGCAGGGAAAGGAGGAGCAGCAACTACCAAGCAGGTAAACCATACTGGCATGCTGACCAGCAGTAGTTATGATCACGGGAACAACAGCAGCACGCGTGGCAGCAGCGCCCGTCGTTAAGCAAAGTCCACTCCCCCTCAATCGTGCAGAGGACGCCCTTCCCGCCCACGTGGTTCTGTTAGCGCTAACCTTTAATTCAAATCATCTCTAATGTATCCCCTCCCCGAGGGGCAGCAGTCCCTCGGGGCAGGACGGCTGCATCAAATGCCAGAAGCGTCAGCGTTACGAGGATGAATGGTAGGCACGATTCGAGGAAACGCAACCATGGATTAATGCGCGTGGGTTAGCGGCGGGGCTGATGCTCGAATCGCCCGAGTCTCGATTCGTCTGGCTCGATTCGTCCGGCTCGATGTGCCCGGGGCTCGAATCGCGCGGCTCGATTTGCCCAGGGCTCGAATCGCCAGGCTCGATTCGCCCGGCTTGATTCGCTCAGGCTCAGTTTGCCCGAGTCTCGATTTGTCCAGCTTTGCCTGCCCGACCCGACCCGCCCGTTAGGGCCCGCCGACCCGCCCGTTAGGGTGCGCCCGCCCGACCCGACCCGCCCGTTTTGGCTCGCGCGTGCTGTTCGATAATGCGTCATACTTGAATGTCCCGCCCGCCCTACCGGGTAGGGCCTACCCGATCCGCTCGTCAGGGTCCGCCCGCCTGGCCCGAGCCGCCCTTTCGTGTCCCGCCCGCACGACCCGACCCGCCTGTTAGGGCTCGCGCGTGCTGTTCGATCATGTGTCTTGCGTGCATGTCCCGCCCGCCCGACCTTCCCCGCCCGTTGGGGTCCGCCCGCCCGACCCGACCCGCTCGTTAGGGCCCGCCCGCCTGCTCCCCGTCCTCCTCTGGATCCTCCGCGTGGCTGGCGAACCGAGCCCCGCCGACGAAACGAGCCCTGGCGAAACGAGCCCCTGGCGAAACGAGGCCCGGCGAACCGAGGCCCGGCGAACCGAGCCCGGGCAGAGCGAGCTCCGGCGAACCGAGTCGAGAACCGAGATGAGCGAGCCGAGTGGGGCGAACCGAGCCCCGGCGAAGGGAGCCCCGCCGAACCGAGACTCCAGCGAACCGAGTCCGTGCGAGCGGCGGGTCCCGTTTGAGTGCAGAGTCGGGGCGCTCCGTCGCCAACGCGGGCGGCGCCGGCCTCATGTTCCCGGGGGTGGCTGTCCCTGGTCCGTGGATCTGGCGCCCATGCGCCAGACGCACGGCTCCCCAATCTTCGTCAGCGCGAGCCCGAAGGGTGAGGCTGGGCCCAGGCCTTCGATGCTCTACACGAAGTCCGCGGATCCCTCCGCAGAGGTCTCGAGCCCCTGCCGCCCCGAGGCCGCTGTCTCGTCCCGGAGGATTTCCCGACTGCCCGCGTGGCCCAAGAGCGGAGCTCAGGAGGCGAAGCTTGAGGAGAGGAGCGCCGCCATGGAGCGAAGCACGCTGTGCTGGTCTGGGCGCTGGAGGTCCCCGCGAGTCCCTTGGAGGTCCCCTGAGTATCCAAGGGGCCTCTGCAGGCTTCCCGAGACCTGAGAGCCTCAAGCGTCTAAAGCTGGTTGAGCAAAGGCCCCCAACGAAAGAAGCCAGGGGGGCACAGTTGCGAAGAGCGCGCGTATGTCACGGTGAAGGGAGGGAGTTGCCATAGCACCAGGTTCTGCGATGCCTCGACGAGCTGTGTACAAACTCGAGAGGAGCACAGACATCTGCTCCAAAAGTACCTCTCCTCCCCACCACCCCTCCGTCTCGGGTGCGTGAGTCTGGGGTTTGCTCGCCGCTGTTCTCTCTGACATCGAATGCATCATGTGGGCAGCAGCGTGCTGCTTTGGTGGGAAGGCTGCCGACGAACCTCGACCCCTTCGGAATCCCCGACCTCCTCGAACCTCGAGCCTCCAGCCGCGATGTTCTCGATCCTCGATCCTCTAACCTCAGGGCTCGCCCACAAACCTCGACCCTCAAGCCTCGCCCTTCCCTGACATCCTCGAGGTCTGCCGCCACGCCCAGCGGCCCCGGCCCACAAGAGGGGGCCGGGGCCCGGCGGTTTCCGCGGGAAGCAGCAGGACACCCGCATCATCTCCGTGTCCCTGGGCGCCCCGCGGAAGTTCCAGATAGGCCTCAGGCCGCAGCCTCAGCAACGGGCGACCTCCCTCCGCCCAGTGAGGGGCCGCCAGGAGGGCGCGCGGAGATGCCCACAGCGCTCTGGCGGATCGCGGTCTGTGCCGGCGAGCCCTGTGGCGCGAAGTTGTTCGCGCGAGGAGGAGGAGGAGGAGGAGGAGGAGGAGGAGGAGGAGGCTCGAACAATGTCCTCCTCCGAGGAGGAGGACCTCCTCCTCCTCCTCCTCCTCCTCCTCCTCCTCCTCCTCCTGGCGAGGGTTCGAGGCGTTCTTGCCGTGCTCTCGCCCGCCTCGAGCCACGACGGCGCTGAGGCCAAGGCCAGGCCGCCCAAGGGTCTGGCGGCCTCGGGTGCCTGGCGCTCCCTCTCCACGCGTGCGCTCCTCCTCCTCGGTGCTCCTCTCCCCCGCCTCCCCGGGGGAGCGCCGCGAGAGCGCGGGGCCACCCGCGCTCCGCGCTCCGCTCCGCGCCTGGGGCAGCCACCCTTCGGCGTCCCGCTGCACCCTTCGCCGCCCAGCTGGGCTCAGAGTGTGGCCGAGGGCCTCGGCCTCTGGCCTCCAGCCTCCGCTTGGCGGGCGGGGCCGCTCCCAGATCCCGCAGCAGACGTCCCGCGGATTGCCTTCTTTCACTCCAGGCGCTTGTTCACTGATCTCGGCCCCCGGGGCCGCTTCCGGGCCCCGGCCAGGGCGGTTTTCGGGCGCCAGGGCCAGCAGCAGCATTCTCCGCCGCGGCACGGCAGAGGCAGTCCGCGCGGGCGCTCGAAGTGCTGGGGGGCGCTCGGCAAGCTCGGTCAGAAGTGGGAAGAGCTGGGAGGAGCGGCCGCGGAGGGCAGGAGGGGGGGAGGGGGCCGTCACACACAGAACCAGGACGGAAAAGCAGCCCTGGGTCCCAGTGGCCTCTGAGGTGGCGGGTTGCACACGTCACGCCGCCGGACGTCCAGGACCCCTTGGGGGCTCCACCGGCGCTGGGGCATCGGACAGCCCCCTGGGGGCTCGCTTGGCTGCAGGCATCCTTCGGGTTCTGAGCCCCGCTGGTGTCTCACCTGGTCGCACACGGGCGCTCGCCAGCCGGCGCCGGCACGGCGGCTCACGCAGCAGCATCGGTCGTCCCAGCTGGCGTGCTCGCCGCAGGGCGCGCCCCGATGATCAGAAGGTGGACTCCCTGCCCCGCTTTCGCTTCTGTATCGCCCCTGCCGCGCTGCGGCGTAAAAGGTGGAAGCGGGGGCGGTCAATTTCGAGGCAGGTTGGTTCGTATGCCTCTTAGTCTTAGACGAGGCACACGAACCAACCCCGTCCTCCCTTCTCGCTCCTCGTCCGCTCGGGAGGGCCGCGGATATCTCGACTGGCCTCTGGTCGAGGATCGTTCCTCCCGCCTCAGGCCTGGCGGCGCCTCTGCAGCTCGGAGAGGGTCGGATCGGCGGAGGCGCAGGTAGGGACAGTCAGAGGGATGAAGATGCAGGCCTGGAGAGACAGGGGGATGCAGATGTGCAGCACAGGACGCGCGCGATGCGTCGTCACCGGTGAGAGGAACGGTGAAAAAGGCAGGGTGGACGAGGCAGACGAGTGGACGATGCGAATCAAGTATTGCAGGCGGCAGCAGCAGGCACAATCCTGGTTTCAGGTGGACCAGTGCGCTGGGAGCGCCGCCGAAAGTCTGGGGAGCCCTGGGGATGGATGGGATGACGACAGCGAGCAGGAGCATGATCAGCAGCACCAGGGAGGGAGGGAGTCAGGCGGAGGGAGCTCTCCCCCCGCCCTCCCCCTCGTCTCCTGATCTCCTGTCCCTCCCCTCTTCTCCCGCCGCCTCTTCCCACTGAGAAAGGCTTGAACGCCCATTCCATCGCCCGCCACCGCCTCCTCCTCCCCGGCCCTCCAGAAAGCCCCCCGAGGCCCCCTGTCATGTGCCCAAGCCGTCCCTCCCCCTCCCCCTCCCGACTCCCGCTCCGCGCCTCGCGGCGTCGTCCTCGCCCCTCTCCTCCCGCTGCCCCCCCCCCCCCCCCCCCCCCCCCCGCATGGCGAGGGAGTAGGCCACGGGTTCCCCTGCTCGGCGAGGGGGGGTGTAGGCCACTGTAGCTGCCGCTTACAGCGGCGACCGCCCCCCGAAGGCCCAAAGAGGGGCCTGGCCCCCAGGTGCATCGAGCGGAGTTGGTCTTGACGGACTCCTCCTCGGTGGTGCGCCCCCTCCCCCCCCCGCCTCCCGCTCCGAGGTCCCCCCGCCGCGGCGGCATCCTGAAGCCAGAGAAAGGCGCGGGTGAAAACGCGGCGCGGGTTGGGTCGCCGGCGATGTCGACGTCGACGTTGTCGTCGCTTGCGGGAGGAGGAGGAGGAGGAGGAGGAGGAGTTGGAGGAGGAGGAGGAGGAGGAGGAGGAGGAGGAGGAGGAGGAGGAGGAGGAGGAGGAGGAGGAGGAGGAGGGGAGGAGGAGGAGGAGAAGAGGAGGAAGAGGACTAATGCAGGAAGATGGGACTAGGTGCAGGGGATCTTGAGCCTCCGGCGGTCAACTGTCGCGCGCCGAGTGGCCCCAGGGAGGGGATGTTGACCATGCCACGACTTGGCCTGCCAAAGCCCCCTGCATCCCAAACCTCCTCATCATACTTCTCCTCATCATGATTCATCCCCGCTCCCTGCACATTTGCCCCTCGCTTCTTGTCCTCCTCCTCCTCCTCCTCCTCCTCCTCCTCCTCCGCATCGCCCTCCCTCTCCCTCCCCCTTACGCTCCTTCCCTCCCTCCCCCTTACGTTCCTTCCTTCCTTACGTTCCTTCCCTCCCCTCCTTCCGACTCCAGCGCCCATCTCTCCGACTCCAGCGCCCGTCTCTCCGACCCCAGCTCCCAATTTTCCGACTCCAGCGTCCATCTCTCCGACTCCAGCTCAGACTCGTCTTCTGAGGGGCCCCGGCCCCCCCGCGCTGCCCTCATAGGGCCGGTCCCGCTGGACCGACATCGCGCGCTCGCCTCGCTCGCCTCCTCCCCCTCCTCCTTCTCCTCCTCCTCCTCCTCCTCCTCCTCCTCGTCCTCCTCCTCCTCTCTTCAGGTCTCCCAGAGACCATTAGGTTCGGCCCTAAGAGACACCTTGAAACATTCCCCAAGACAGCATGAGCCTGCGACATCATAGTCTGCGACCTAGCCTTCTCCCTACACCTCATCATTTACCTCTTCCTCATCCTCCACCTCCTTTTTCCTCTTCTCCTCCCCACCTCCCCCTCCTCCCCCTCCTCCCCACCTCCTCTCCACCTCCTCCTCCCCTTGTCGTCCATGATTTGTTGGGCAGAGTTCCATCGCGTGATCCACCCCTGATCAAGGGTTTCGCGGGTTTGTCAAGCCCCAGTGTCGAGCAGGAGTGGGGGAAGGATAGCGATGGGAGAATGCAGTAGGAAAAGAGGTCTGAGAGAGACATGAGGGAGGATGAGCAGGAGGGGAGGAGGACCAGAGTACAGTAACTATGTGTAAGCGATGCTGCAATCCATGCTCCTGTCCCAAGTCCCATCCCAGCACGCCCCTACAAGCTCTCTGCTTCAGTACAAGAAGTGAGCGACCAGCACGGTTGTTCCTGCCATGATTGCCAGGTCACCACTTTGAAACGGAAGTGCCTTGCATACGTTTGTCGCAAGTCCCTGCTTACGTGAAAGGACTGCCTCCCCATCCGTGCATCGTTTCGGCAAGTCGGCCTTTGTGGTCAGGAATGCCGAGGACATCTCCAGCGACCGCTCCATTTTGAAAACGTGCCATCCTCCCTCCTGCTCATCGTCGCGTTGGGAAAGAGTGCGCACGGCGCAAAGGCAAGAAGAGCCCTGTCTCGAAAAGGAGCCGCTCTCCATCTGTAAAGAGAAGGCAAACGGGTAGGAGGAGAACGAGGAGACGGAGGGGCGCAAGAGAGGAGAGGAGAGAGGATGCGAAAGGACAGTCTAAGCGGGTGTAGGATGGTGAGGGAAGGCGTACGGGTGAGAGCGAGAGAGAGAGAGAGATGTAGACAACGAAAGAAATACAGATATTGAGAAAGAGAGAGAGGGAGAGAGAGAGCGAGGTAAATAGATCCAGAGAGAGGGCGAGAGTGAGTGAGAGAGAGAGAGAGAAAACAATGAGGCAGTTGCGGAGGAGGAGCATGGAGTAGGGAGGGTAATGGACAGGGGTGGAGGGGGGAGACGAATGAGCGAAGAGGTTTGAGAAGGAAGGTGAGCGAGGAGGAGGAAGGCAGAAGGGGGAGGAGGACGAGGAGGCGGCCGCAGGAAACGGGGGAGGCACGAGGATGAGGGAACGGGTTCGTGGAGAGCCATCTTTTCTCGTTGTGTTGGGCCCCCCTCTGCCCGCCGAGCTGGGTGCCCTAGACGACCTTGACCCCCAAATCGCAGGCGCAGGACTCGAGGCATCGTCCGGAGCACCATCGAAGCGGGGTGGCTGTGTCGACGAGCGGGGTGAGAATCATCAGCCGTGAAAGGCGGAAGCGGAGAACGGATGGGGACGGCATCGGCAGCACATGATTTAGATGCAGAAGCTGAGAGATCCAGAATGTTGCCACCGTTCTGGTAGGAACGCGATTTCGAGCGACAGAAGCCGTTCCGATCGGGGAACGTAAGTTTCACCCGGGTGCACTTCGAGTGTTCTGCCAGAACGCGCTCTGGGACAGGTCATGGAGCCAAAGTTGAGGGAGAAAAAGGTGGAGGAGGAGACGTGGGAGAACGAGGAGGAGGAGAAGGAGGAGGAGGAGGAAGAGGAGGAGGATGTGCACGAGGTGGGGAGGAGGAGGAGGAGGAGGAGGAGGTGGAGGAGGCCAGACACCCTCGGCCTCGGAGGGCGATCGATTTGATTGCGCCTGCGACCGTTAGCAACCCCTCCCACTGCAGGTGCTATCGACACTTGGGTATCGGACTTACACGCTGGCGTTCACCTGGCTGCATACATCCTTCACATTATGAGCCACAGCTCTGTCAAAAGGGTTCGCAAGTGGTCGCCCGCTGCGCCCGCTATGGATCGGGGTGGGGCCCTGACGATGCCCCTGTTGTGCGCCGATGATGACAGTGCTGCTCTTGGTCCCAGGGCGTGGACCCGCGTGGAACCCTTCACCCGAGGCCTCGTCCTCCTCCTCCTCCTCCCCCTCCCCCTCCTCCTCCCCCTCCTCCTCTGGATATCCCCCAGTGGCCCAAAGCCCTTGTCGCTGCGTGTGCGTACCTGTATCATTCGGAAGGTCTCAGCAAACGCAATTTGGACATCTTGAAACGGGCGGGGGAGTGTTTAGAGGGCCATCACCTGGCTATCATGGGTGGAGATTGGAACTTTCACGAATCGATCCTGGAACTGTCGGGGATGCCGAGGAAAGCCAACATGATCATTTTGAAGCCTCCAGTCGAAACATGCTCGACACCAGCGGCTAATTCGTTCATTGATTATTTCGCGGTCTCGCCGGCGGTGGCGAAGTTGGTTGACAAGACCATCACCGTCACCACATGGCCTCACCGACCACACAAGCCTGTCCAGTTGCACTTCAAGGCAGGTGTCAGCGGGATCAAACAGTTAGTGTACCAGACTCACCAGAGGCTTCCTCGGGAGTTCCCTGTGGGCCCCTCTCCTCAGCCTCCGTCCTGGGCGGCCCCGCGGGCCCTCGCTGAGGAAGCTAACCGAGCTGCCAGTCATGAGTCTGTGAGTGTGGCGTGGGATCTGCTGAACTTAGCGTGGAAAAGTTTTTCTGATGCTATGGAGCTGGAGCTCGAAGGCAAGCTTGACACCCCGATCAAAAACAAAGGCCTCAAGGGGCTGCCGCCTTCGGCTAAGTGGGTTTCTGTTTTCGCCAAGCCGAGACGAAGGCCCGAGGACGAAGAGATGGTTTTGGAAGGGTGGATTTGGCTCCAGCAGACGCTTCGAGATCTTCAGTGCACGGCTATGAGGGTTCACGAGAACCGAGACGGTGGTGACCATCAGGACGTTCAGGCGCTTTGTAACCTGTGCGCCAGCCTCCGCCAGCCCTTCGACGGCGAGGGCCTGTCGGTGAGGCTGGACGCCACCGTCGGTGCTGCCAGGCAGTTAGTAGAGTCTCGCCCTCAGGATTGGACCCAGATCGCCAGTTGGCTCACCAAGCTAACGAGTGCGCTCGACGATTGGAGTGATGAGTTCGAAGAGGCCCGTACGGGTCTGGACAACCGTGCTAAGGTGAGCTGGGACCAATGGCAGAGAGAGGCGCTTTCTGGCTCGGCCAAGAAGATGCACAAGCTGTCGCGGTTGAAACCCAAGTGGGCCCCCACGGTCATCGAAACGGCTCCAGGGGTTTACTCGTCGGACCCGCGAAAGCTGCTCGCGAATGAGGCCAACGTGTTAGGTTCCTTCTGGGGGGGCACGCCGTGCCCCGAGCCCCTCGAAGTTCGGGACCGCGAATGTTTTGTGCGACTGAGGCCCGATGATATCCGTGCGACGTGTAGAACCTTCAGCCCGCAGACGGCGCAGAGCTTGGACGGGGTCCATGTCAGGCACTACGGTATGCTTTGCGACGAAGGCCTGGAAGCCCTCTGCTGCATGTTTCAAGTTGTTGAGAAGATCGGAGCCTTCCCGAAAGCGGTGTACTGGATGCTTTTTTCCCCTGCTTGAAAAACCGAAAGGGGGTCTCAGGCCCGTGTTGCTTTGTGCCGCCCCTGTTAGGCTTTGGGAGAAAGCTCGGCGTTCCACTGTCTCGGGATTCCAGGAAAATCATCCCAGGAAGTATTGGGCCTTCGGTTTGGGCAGGTCGGCGGAAGGCAGTATCTGGAACCAGGCGGTGAGAGCTGAAGCTGAGGAAGGGGATGGTGGAGTCACGGGGGGTTTCTCGTGGGGCGGCTCCAAATACTATGAGTCGTTCAGGCTCACCACCCTTCGTGACCGATCCTTGGCTGCGGGGCTGCCAGCTGTCTTGGTGAAGGTCACCTTCAATTTTTGGCGAGGGCCGAGTATCCTGCGGCTTGGCACGGATCATAGCCTGGTGCCGCTCTTTGCGACGTCTGGGCTGCCAGCGGGGTCCTGTCTCAATGACATATGTGTCAAGGTCTATGCGATGGCCCCTTTCGACAGGTTTCTGGAGCGCAACCGTGACGTGGCGTTGGCCTCGTACATTGATGATGATACGGTCAGTGCGTACGGCAGCCCAGACCATGTTGTTGAGGTTTTGGGAAAAGCCGCGGAGGACCTCCATGAGGTTTTCAAAAGTGATTTAGGAGTTGGCCTGGCGACCGACAAGCTTTTCACCTTCGCCTCCACCCCGTCTCTGTCGCTACGGCTTGGACGCAGGATTGGAACGCTGGCTGGAACGGTGGGTGCCCATGTTGTGTCTTTGGGGGTTGACCTGGCGCCTGGGGTTGAGCGTGGAAGAAACAAGGTGTGTGTTAAGCGTAGGACCAGGATTGCCGACATGATTAGAAGGCATCGTAAGCTCAAGCGTCTCAGAAAGAGCCTCCCAAGGGACAGAGGTCGGATTGGAAAAATCTACACGGCGGGGGTTCGGCCTGCCGTTTCTTTCGGGGACACGGTCACGGGAGCCACGGATGCCGAGCTTAAAAAGATTCGTTCGATAATGCTTTCCTTCCAGTCGCCCGCTCATGCGGGAGTTTCGGTCAAAGCCAAGACGGTGCTGCACGGCGACCCAGTCTGGCGTAGTATGGTTGCCCCTGCCTTAGCTTGGGCCAGCGCCGTTTGGCACACGACCACTAAGCCTGGCCTCGCGCACTTCACGCTGCCCGACCTTCGGCGCATGTGGTTGGCGGTGCCCAAGGAAGGACTCGCGTGGGGAAAAACTAAAGGCCCCATATCTAGAGCGTGGCTGTCCCTGGACAGGATCGGTTGGAAGGGCAATGGACCCTTTGTATGGACCGATGACCGAGGGAATGAACTGTCGCTCTTCTACAACTCCCCTGCCATGCTTATTGCTTAAAGAAGGTGTCCAAAGGCATCGCGAGAGGGTCCTGGGGAGCAGCCTTGGGCGGGGCGAAGGGGAGCGAGTTTGCGTTGAACCCATACGTAGGATTACCAAGGCTCACGGCAAGGGCTTGGGGTTGAGTGCCCAGGGCAAGTATATGGTGAGAGCCATGTTTTGCGACGGGATCTGGTGTGAAGACCGCGTGGTCCGTGCGGGGTACCTGTCGCGTGGCTTGTGCCCTGTTTGCAACCGACCCGACTCCATCCACCACCGTTTGTACAATTGCGAGGGGTCGGCGGAGATTAAGAACGCCCGTGAGGCCGTACAGGCCACTGATTTTTTCTTCCAGCAGGCACAGGAAGGTGCGCAGGAGTTCTTTTCAGGACTCAAGTTTCGGCACCCGTCTTCCTCGTGGCCCCAGCCGAGCGACGAGCATGAGCCGCTCCTGTTCGACGCTGAGGGCGCCCCCCATGGACTGGATCGCCTTCAACCCAGAGGGCCTGAGTGTGTCGGGTGATGGCTCG
Source organism: Prorocentrum cordatum (assembly GCA_963575745.1). Classification (NCBI taxonomy): domain Eukaryota; class Dinophyceae; order Prorocentrales; family Prorocentraceae; genus Prorocentrum; species Prorocentrum cordatum. Next base: position 85,801 of record CAUYUJ010017960.1, on the reverse strand, counting down.
TGCGTCCCACACATGATAAAGGAGCTCTCCAGGGCCTCGTATGCTTGGGTATTCCTTGGGGCCGAGGGGCAGCAGGTGGCGACAGCGAAGGGCACAGTGTGGCCATCTCTACCGCAGACGAGTCAGGCGGCAGAACAACTTGCGCTCAGCCTCCTCCCCATATTCGTACCCCAGTATGGTGCTGCATGTTACAGTGACTGTATGAATGCGGTTCGGTTGCACAACAGTTCCCCACAGACGCAGCTTAATCCTAAGCATAAGTACTCGGGCTTACGGCGTGGAGCGTTACAGCATATGCAGGCTAACAGATATGCGCCAGCAGTGTATACTCCAGCACACCGTGATCTCAGTGAGATCGAAGCACTCCCTGCCCCCGAGAGATGGATCGGTCAAGCTAATTGGCGGGCGGACAGAGAAGCCAAGCAAGCAATTTTGTTACACCCTCAGCCAGCTCAGGCCGAGTGGGATGCAGTAAGTAGCTCGATCAGAGATCTCGAAACGGTGGCACGACTTGCGGCGGAGATTTTGCCGCTTTTTCCGAGGGTCCAGCATCAGAGGCCTCCGAAGCAAGAAAAGCGTGTCAAACTTTTTAAAGCAGTGGACGGCTGGCATGCTTGGGAGCCCTGGCTATGGGGCCACAGGTGCAGCAATTGTCTCTGTTTTTATAGTGGTTGTGAGGACTCCAGGCCCGAGGTTGGATGTTCGGGGTTCCCGCGTCTGGTGCAGGAGCTCTTGACCTCTTCCCCGAACCACGGCCACCAGCTGGCTAGTACCCAGGTTGCGGACCAGGAGAGCCCTCTGTTGTTTTGTATGCTGTGTGGATATTTCGCGCAGCATCGAATTCATATGTTGGCTAAGCGTTGTGTGAAGCCACATTCGGACGAGCAGCGTAGTAGTGCAGGCACCACGGCACTCAGGAGGCTGAGGCGTGGGCTTCACCCCAAGAAGCCGTTGGCGGTGTCCTGTGCGGCGGTCGAGGCGGCGGATCCTACCGTGGTGGCGGAGTATATTGCCGCCAACCGACCGCTCTCCATCCCAGCGGCTGCTCGTCCGCTCCCGTCTCTTGCGGCCGTCAGTGCACGAGTCCAGGCTAGAGTTGGGGGCGGGGACGGTGGCGACGGCGGGGGGGGGGATGCGTGCAGGCCCGCAGGCGCGCCGCGCCCAGGTCCTCGCGAGTCGGCGGCGAGCGGGCGCAGCAGGACCAGCTGTGGACCCGCCGCCGCCGCCGCGGGCCCGAGGAAGGAGCAGGAGGTGGAGGATCCCCTCCTCTCGTCATCGGGCCCATTTTCGGACGATAGTGACTAAGGGGACGCGCCCAGGCTCGACGCGAGACCATGCCCACTCGGGCGTGGTTCAGTGTCGGGCCTGGGCCGTCCCCAGTCCCAGCGGCGTCGGTTTAGATGCCGCTGTACTGGTTCGGCCCATGGTGGCCCCCCAAAAAAAATCCCCCTCCTCCTCCTCCTCCTCCTCCTCCTCCTCCTCCTCCTCCTCCTCCTCCTCCCCTCCTCCTCCTCCCCTCCTCCTCTCCTCGCCCTCCTCCTCCTCCTTCTCTTCCCCCTCCTCCTCCTCGTCGTCCTCCTCCTCCTCCTCCTCCCCCTCCCCTACGTCCTGCTACTGGTGGTGGTGGTGCAGGATGGGCATGGCCGGTCGTGCGACCAGCTGGTCGCCACCTGCCTGGGAGCAGTGGATCCGATGCAGATGCCTGCGCCCGCCCGTGGAAGGCAGCACGCAGTCCTTCACCCTGGGGCACGGGGTGTTGTCGACGATGGAGGGGCTCTTCCAGAAGCACTACCTACACCAGATCGCAAAAGGTGGCGTGACCGGTGGCCCGCGCATCAACGCAACCTTCCGCTACATCGAGGACCTCCTATTCGTCCGCCTTTCTCCTCTTCGCCGTCGTCCCCTTCTCCCCCTCCTCCCCCCTCTCCCCCTCCTCCCAGGAGCATGCTGTTGGCTGCCCTATGAGGAGGGGGTGAGCCATCAAGCCGGAAGGTGTTCGGCCCAGCGGGAGCCAGCCCGACGAGTATTGACCTTTCCGAGTTGCGCCGAGGTGAAAAGTATTTCAAGACGCTTGACTTCAATTCATCTTCTACACCCCTCTCCTCCAAGGGCAATCTAGTCAGCATATGGCATCAGTTTTCTTGATCATCTGTCTCATCTTCCTTTCCCCGTTGGCCTGTGCGGAAGCCCTGGGCCATGGGTGTAAGTGGAGGGAGGGAGGATGGGAAGAGGAGAAGGAGGAGGACGACGAAGACGACGACTTAGAGGTGGAGGTGGAGGAGAAGGAGGAGGAGGAGGAGGAGTCACGAGGACACTGATTGCGATGATTCTACAGAAGGCTTGGTGACGCAGGAGGAGACGGATGAGGAGATCGATAGGAAAAGGCTCAAGATGATGAGGAAGAGGAGGAGGAGGAGCACGACGACGTTGAAAAGGAGGAGGGTGATGAAGGCGAGGCGAATTAGGACGAGGATGACGAGGATCAAGAGGACGATTGATGACGATAACAAGGAGGCGTGTCGATGATGATATGACCAGGAACAGCTTCGGGTACGTTCGAGGAGGAGGAGGAGGAGGAGCAGAAGGTGGAGGCGGAGGGGGAGGAGGGCAAGAAGGTGGGACGAGCAGGACGTGAAGGAGGTGCAGGAGGAAAAGCTGCGCAGCACTACCTCGCTGTCGCAGGCTGGCGGCGACGGCTTCCGCGTCCGCGAGAGTGCCCTCGCGCGCGCGCGGTGCAGTCACTGCTCCGCGGCGTTGGCGCTTTCTCGCATCGGAGTTGTAGACTCAGAGGGGACCGAAATGAGTGTTGAAACAATGGGTGCAAAGTCCATCACCATGTCGTGTTCATTCTGAACAGGATTCGCTGTCGGCGTCGCCGCGGCCGTTGTGCATTTGAGACATAAGCTCGCCTGCCCAACAGCGGCCGCTGTCGGCTTTGGGCAAGAAGTGCTGTTGCGCATCGTACCATTTGTCCCGTACCCATTCCGGTCGTCCAAAGTAGACCCACGCACATGGGCTTCGCTCTCCGGGATGCTTTACTTGCCCATCGCCCCTCCTCGCTCCTTCAGGCGAGCCTAGATTGAGGATAACATCGCTCCAGAGCTTGCCGTAACGCTCTCAGGGCGTGCCGGAGCGCTTTGGAACGGCCATGGCGCCCGATACATCCTCCAGGTACGTTGGACTTCAGAGTTTCGCGATGCATTACCATCATCGGATTTAATGTTCATCCTGCCTTATTGTCTCTCCTCCCTTCTCCCTTTTCTTTTTCCCCAAGCCTCCTTCTCTTTGTATATGTGTCTTCCTCTTCCCTACGGTATGTTTCCCCTACTCCTGCCCCCCATTCCTCTGGGGTGATGTCTGTTTCGGGCCCCTGGCTGCCCGCAGCCAGTGCAGAGGTCGATTGAATAGTGCTCCCCAGATCTTGGGTGATCAGTTGGGTCAGCCCCGCGAGCGATGACGACGCCGACGGCGATGATGCGGACGGCGGCGACGGAGACAACAGCGTCGACGGACGATGCCGACGCCGACGACGTTCAAGACGACGGCGGACGACAACAGAAGACCCCGACCACGAAGGCGGCGACGCCGTCTTCGGCGGCGACGACGTCGACGACGACGGCGGTCTTCGGCGGCGGCTTCTGCGACGCCGGCGGCGGCGGTCCCGCCCCCTGTGAAGAGGCGGCCCCGCCGCGCGGCGCTGCTGCCTCCGCCGGGCGCCGCCGCGCTGGTCTTCCTCCTCCTCGCCCCTCTCCTGATCTGGCCAGCGCGAAAAAAAAGTCGAGGCACTCGCAGGGTCTTTTTCTTTCTCTCTCTCTCTCTCTCTCTTTCTCTCTCTCTCTCTCTCTCTCCCCCTCACTCTGACTCTCTCCCCCCATTTTTCCCAACCATCTTGTGGTGTTGGGTCCTCGCTTTGAAGAGACAGCGCCCGGCGTTCCTCTCCCCTCCTTCCTCCTCCTCCCCCTCCTGTGCCCTCCGCATGTCTCTGTTTCGGCACACCGAGCACAGCGCTTCGTGGCCCCATAGGGAGCTCCACCAAAGGCGCCAGTGGCAGGGTTCGCATGGCGGCCTCGGGCCAGTTCGGCACACCCCTCACCAGGATGATGGCCCCATAGAGAGCTCCACCGAACGCGCCAGTGGCAGGGTTCGCATGGCGGCCTCGGGGCGGTTCGGCAAACCCCTCACGAGGATCGTGGCCCTATAGAGAGCTCCACCGAAGGCGACAGTGGCAGGGTTCGTATGGCGGCCTCGGGCCATGTCGGCACACCCCGCACGAGGATCGTGGCCCCATAGGGAACTCTACCGAATACACCAGTGGCAGGGTTCGCATGGCGGCCTCGGGCCACTTCGGCACACCCCTCACGAGGATCGTGGCCCCATAGGGAGCTGCACCGAAGGCCCAGTGGCAGGGTTCGCATGGTGGCCTGGGGCCGTTTCGCCACACCCCTCACCAGGATCGTGGCCCCATAGGAACTCCAACGAAGGCCCAGTAGCAAAGCTCGCATGGCGGCCTCGGGCCACTTCGGCACACCCCTCACGAGGATCGTGGCCCCATAGGGAGCTGCACCGAAGGCCCAGTGACAGGGTTCGCATGGCGGCCTCGGGCCATTTCGACACACCCCGCACGAGGATCGTGGCCCCATGGTTGCGTTGCTTCAATAACCGCGCCTGGGCGTCGTACTCCGCTTTGTCGACGTGCAGCGCCACCTCCTCCCTTATGGCTCTCAGAGCCCTCTCCTGCTTCTGCTCCTCGGTCAGAGGGACGCAGTCCTCGTCGTTGTCGGCGCCCGCGAAGACGGCCACGAACGTGTCCCTGGGCATGTCGGGCTCCGGCGGGAAGCCGTGGCCACCTCCCCTTCTTCACCCATTCCCGCCCCTCCCCTCCCCAGGGAATGCGCAGTGCCGGGCGTGCGTGCGGCGCGCCAGGCTCGCCGCGTAGCTCGTTTCACCCATTCTCCCTTCGGACCTGCCTTTTCGGAAGCAGACCAATCCATGCCCCCTCCTGTCCCCCCACCCCCTCACACCCCCTTTTTCTCCTCCTCCCTCTTCCCCATCCTCTTCCTCCTCCTCCGCCTCCTCCTCCCTCCTCCTCCTCCTCCTCCTCCTCCTCCTCCTCTTCCTCCTCCAACCGATCCGGTGCTGGGGCCACTTGCCTCCCCCATCCCCCACTCCTCGCAGGTCGGCTGGGACACGCGTCCGCGGATAGAGAGAATTCGTCGCCGTGGGGCAGTCTGAACAAGGGACGGATCGGATGTCACATGCTTCGCGAGCGCACCCGGTTTGCCCATCCCCCCCTCCCCCCCATCCCCCTCCCCTCCCCCTTCCCCCCCGTTCCTCCTCTCCCCTCCCCCCTCTTCCCCTGGCGCGCGCGCCAAGCGGCGCCGGCGCGCGGGGAAGCGGCGCCCCGCTCGACTCGCGCCGCGGCGGCGCAAAGGGAGGGACCGAGAGGAGATCGACCGGCGGGCGCCGCGCGGCCCGGGGGCGGACGGTCTAGGGGCAACGGGGAGGCAACACGTGTTGGGGTGTCGGGCTCTGCAGGGAAGTGGCCCCGAAGGGGACCCGAACGGCTTCTAACCTGCCACCGCGGTCCCGAAGGGTGAACGGATGGCGCGCGCTTTTGCACCCCACGTTCAGTCTTGGCCTCCCAGATGGGGTCGGAGTAGCTGGGGGCGGAGGAGCGCGCTGCATCGGCGATGCATCGGCGACGCGGCTTGATGTGGAGCCCGATTGGCTTCGCGTGGACGCCGCCGACGTCGCCGATGCATCGGCGATGCGGCGCGGTCCGCCGACCCCATTTGCGCCGGGAGGCAGAGGGGGACAGGAGGAAGGAGGAGGAAGAGGAGGAGGACGACGACGAGGAGGAAAAGAGGGACGACGAGGATGAGGAGGAGGAGGACTGAGGACTGAGGATTGAGGAGGAGGAGCAGGAAGAGGAGGAGGAGGACGAGGAGGAAGAGGAGGAGGAGGAGGAGGACGACGAGGAGGAGGAGGAGGAGGACTGAGGACTGAGGACTGAGGAGGAGGAGGAGGAGGAGGAGGAGGAGGAGGAGCAGGAGGAGGCGGAGGAGGAGGAGGAGGAGGACCCCATCCAGGAGGCCTCTCTTCGTTCCCCAGTCTGGGGGCCTGGCAGGGCCCGGAGCACGGCGCGCCGCGGTGCCCGCTGCGGTGCCTGCGGCTGCGGAGGTCGCCCCCCTACGCTCCGCACAGCCTCACCCGGGGGGGCCCGTGGCCCGCCTGCGGGCGCTTTCCCGCCGCTCTCGGGCGGCTCCGTGCGGGGATGGGGCGGCAGGCGGGGGCACGCGCGAAGCCCAGGGCTCCGAGGACGCGTTTTGCTTCGCCCGGGCGTTGCTGCTCCAGCTCGGCCTCATGGGGCCCGTGTTTCGGCCCCCTGCCAGCCCAAAAGGTCCCCCCTTGGGCGAGCAGGTACCCCCTGGGGCAGGGGCCGGGAAGTCTGGGGCCGTGGATGGAACAACATCACATCGGCGGATGTCTGTGCTTACGGACTGTGCCGCGTGCAGCCTGTTTTCCCCCGCGCCGGGCACTCGGCTCTCGATGAAGGCACAGTCGCTCCCAGCGCCTGGAGGCGGCGGGACAATTGGCTGCGTGAAGCTGGCTCCCTGAGCCCACCCTCACCTGACCTCTCGTCCGCTCCAGTCCTGCGTCCGCGTCCCATTCTCGGCGGCGAGCAGGGGGGGGCCTTCTCTGAAGGCCCGGAAGCCCCCCGGCCTTCTGAGAAGGTTTCTCAGCCATCCCCGAAGATACAGAAAACTCAGAAGGCCGGAGGGCTTTTGAGAAGCCGCTCGCCGCCGACATGAACATCACAGCATGTCACGACCGGTGGGCTTCTTGTTCTGGGTCTCAGGCCCCATTGCGGGTCGGTCTTGGGGCTGGCCTGAGGTGGGGCATCATTGGTGCCAGCCAATCGAGCTGGGGTGGAGGCACCCTTGTACACAAGTTTCGTTCCCTGTCCCCTCTGGGCCGATGATGGCCCTTCCCCCTTTGCCTTGACTACTGTTGCTTGTGCTCATCCAGCGCAGACCCCCCAGCCGCCTCCTAAGACTGATGTTTATTGTTCGATCTGGGCGGCTGCTTCTCCAGTTTCAGCCTCTCGGCGACGGGGTCGACAGCTTTGCTGGGGCCCACGTGCTCAAAACAATCCGCCAGAGGTCTTGGGGTACAGTGTCCGGTGCCCTTGAGTTGTTCTGTTTGATGCGTGCTAACATAACCAGGGGCGCGTGCACTGAAAGCACGCCCGGCCATCATCTCAAAACGGCTATCGCCAAACGGCCGCGTCGTGATTGAAGGTGAAATCACGACGCGGCCGTTTGGCGATAGCAGTTGTCTCAGCCATGGGCTCTTCCTCTGAGATGTTGGGCCTCCTTGTCCTCCCCGACCCTTGCTCCTGCACTCGTCCGATGCCTCTGGGTGGAGCCACCTCTGCACACGCCTGAACGTCTGTGGCTACCGCGGCAGACGGCGCTTGAGAACAGTAGCGGCCCGCCGCCCCACCGGTCACTCGCGCGGTGCACGCCTCTTCTGGCCTGTACGCAAAGCTGTGGGGCGGGCCGGCAGATCGCCCCGCTCCCTCCTCTCGGAGGGCACGCCCGGTGCAGCCGCGCGCGCGGCCCGCTGGCGAACCTGCTGCCAGCTCGCCAGCTCTCCCCTCCACCTCCCTCGCCTCTCCCTCGCCCCGCCTGTGGACCGCGGCCCAGCGATGCAGGATCCGCGTGAACGAATCGGAAGCCCGACGCGGGAGGCACGCGGGCCGAGAGCGGCCTCAATCTGCGAGTGGATCGGGGCCGCGGTTCCACGATCGGGGACAACTTGTGGGGGACATCAGCCGACCCATCCCCGCCAGGCCCCCAAGATGCCCAGCGATGAGTAGCAGCAGTCTTGTGGACAGACGCTGAGATCGCTCGCTCGCCCCCCTCCCTCGTTTCTCCTTCTCCTTCGCCCCCGCCTCTCCTCCGCCTCCTCCTCCGCCTCCTCCTCCTCTTCCTCGTTCCCATCTGCTACGCTGTGCTCCTCCTCCATTCCTGTTCCTTCTGCTTCCTTCCCCCTCTTGCCCCCCCCCACCTCCCTCTCTCCTCCCGCGGCTCGGCGGCAGGTTGTCGTCATCAGCCTGAACTTCGCGACCCAGGTGTTCGAGTGGGTGGACCTCGACAGCGTGCTGCGCAAGTGGCAGATCACGAAGGATCGGGCCGCGAGGGGGCCAAGGAGGAGGGGGAGGGGCGTGGGACGAGAGGCTTTGGGAGGGGAATGGTGGAGGAGCAGGATAGAATGGGGGGGGAGAGGCCGAGGGGCACAAAGGGGAAGTGGGGAGGAGGGAAGATGCCCAGGATTATAAGGGGGAGGGGGTGGGGGGAGGGAGAGGAGAGGGAGGGGACGGAGGAGGACTGAAACAAGAATAATGAGGATGAGAAATAGGCAGGACGAGGGAGAGGAGGAGGGGTAGAAGAAGGAGCATGGGGGGTAGGCGGAGGAGGCAGCTCGGGCCGAGGAGCAGGGGGGGAGGAAGAGGAGGGAATCAGGAGGCGGAGGAGGAAGAGGAGGAGGAGGAGGAGGAGGAGGAGAGGAAGGTGCATGTGAAGGAGGAGGAGGAGGAGGAGGAGTGGCTTGAGGATGAGGATGAGGAGGACGAGGAGGGAAACCAGTATAAACCTCACACGCATCGAATATGTTGCAATACGAGCTCCCTCCAAGCTTCCCCTTCGCACGACAAGAAGTTGTTCGCATTGCGGAGCGAGCTCCGTTAAAAGACAACCGTCTGAGAATCCCCCTCCGCGCCGAAGCGCAATTCCTGGGTTTCAACGCTGCGAAGCAACGCGAATGTTACATCCAGACGAACCTAAGCCGTGCCAGAACACCATTCTTGGGACTTCAGCACCGCGATTCGTGTTGCGTCCTGGCAATCCTAAACCGTGACCGAACACCATTCCTGGGATTGGAACCTGAAGCATCCATGAAGCTGCTGCAACTTGTTGAGGCGAGCGTCCGCGGCGCGGAGGCGAGAGCCACATTTTGAACAAGAGACGCCCTCCACCCCGTGATCTGTTGCAAACTAGTAAGACGAATGTGCGCCACGAGAACGCGAGAGCCCATGTTGAAAACCACCCGCCCTGCTCCATCTCGTTAGAACTGCCGGACACGTGTAAGACGAATGTGCGAGAAGAGCAGGCGAGAGCCCCATGTTGAGAGCCACCCTCCTTGCATCCTCGAACCGTCGCAAACGCTTAAAACAACTGTGCGGCGCCAAGGCGGGAGCCCCAGTTTGAACACTACCCACCCTCCATTTATAACATTGCTGGACACGTGTAAGACGAGTGTGCCCCACGAGAAGGCAAGAGCCCCATGTTGAAAACCACCCGCCCTGGATTCTTCAACCGTCGCAAACGTTTAAGACGACCGTGCGCGGCGCCAAGGCGAGAGTCACAGTTGCAAACCATCCGTCCTCCATCGTTACAACTGCTGGAGACGTGTAAGACGAGTGTGCGCGACGAGAAGGCGAGAACACCATTTTGAAAATCACTCGCCCTTTTTTTTTGAACCGTCGCAAACGTTGAAGACGAATCTGCGCGGCGCCAAGGCGGGAGCCACAGTTTGAAAACCATTCGCACCCCATCGTCAACACTGTCGGGCACTTTTAACGCGAATGTGCGCGACGAGAAGGCGAGAACCCCATGTTGGAAACCACACGTCCTCGATCCTTGAACCGTCGACGAGTCGGCTCGACGAGAATGCGAGAGCCCCATGTTGAAAACCATCCGACGACTGTGCGCGGCGCCACGGCGGGAATCACAGTTTGAGCACCACCCGCCCTCCATCGACTGCCAAACACGTGCGAAACGAGTGTGCGCGACGAGAAGGCGAGAGATCATGTTGAAAGCCACCCGCCCTCCATCCTTGATTCGTCGCAAACGTTGAAGACGAATGTGCGCGGCACCAAGGCGGGAGCTACAGCTTGAAAATCACCTGCCCTCCATCGTCAAATTTGTCGGGCATTTTTAACGCGAATGTGCGCGACGAGAAGGCGAGAGCCCCATGGAAATCACTCGCCCTCCATCCTTGAACCGTCGCAAACGACTAAGACGAGTGTGGCCGGCGCCAAGGGGGGAATCACAGTTTGAACACTACCCGCCCCCCATCGTCAACACTGTCGGGCACCCTTAAAACGAGTGTGCGCGACGAGAAGGCGAGATCCCCATTTTGAAAACCAGCCGCCCTCCTCTTTGATCTGTCGCGAACGATTTAGTCGAATGTGCGCGGCGCCAAGGCGGGAGCCAAAGTTTGAAAACCACCCGCCCTCCATCGTCAACACTGCCGGGCACCTTGAACACGAATGTGCGCGACGAGAAGGCGCGAGCCCCATTTTGCAAACCACGCGCCCTCGACCCATAAACAGTCGCACACGTTTAAGACGAATGTGTGTGGCGCTGAAGCGAGAGCAACAGTTTGAAAACCACCCGCCCTCTATCGTTTTAGTTGTCTGAAATGTTGCGGACGCAGGCGTGCGGCGAGAAGGCCAGAGCCCCATATTGAAAGCCACCCGCCCTTTATACTTCAAGCTGCTGCGAACTTTTGACACGAACGTGCGCGGCGCTAGGGCGAGAGACACAGTTTAAGCTGTTGCAGATGTCAAGCTTCAGGATCATCATGTGTGCGAAAGTCTCCCACGAAACTCCTGGTCCGCCCTGCCCCCACGTTTTGGGGGGGCGACAGGGATGAGTTATTTACATGGGGGAGGAGGAGGAGTGGAGAAGTGTGGAGGAGGAGGAGGAGGGGAAGGAGGAGGTTGAGGATGGGAAGGAGGAGGATGAGGACGAGTGGATGGATATTGGTGAGGAGGACGAGGAAGAGGAGGAGGAAACTGCGGAGGGGGAGGATGAGGAAGGGAATAAGCAGGATGATGGGGATGATCACCAGAAGGAGGAGGAGGAGGAGTAGGAGTAGGAGGAGGAGGAGGATGGTGGAGACGGAGATGAGGGGGAAGGGCTGGAGGGAGTTGGGCGGGGGCCAGGAGAGCACCCTGGTAGGGGAGGCGGTGAGGATGACGGTGAGATGGGGGGATTTTGAGAAGAGGCGCGCAGCAGCGGATAAGAGAGAGGGGAGGGCCGCGAGCCTGCCCGTGCGTGCTCGGTGCGACATCATTCCCAGTACGATTCCCCAGAGCAACTTCCCCTACTGGATCCTGTGGCAGCCCCAGGCCAGGGCGCACGCGCACCCAGGGACGCATGCAGTACCGTTCAGACGTTCCCACTCCCACATGCTGCTTCGATGCTGCCTAGGTAGGTGCGAGAACGCACTTCGGAGGATGACCGGGGGCTGAAAAGAGGGGGGTGATGACTAGGGGGGGTGGATATCATGGCGGGGGTCATGATATTTCCCCAGATCTCATGGCGCCTCTTCTTATTTCATTACGTCCCCGGCCCCCCCGCTGGGCCGCGCACATGCCGCCCGTCATGATTTGCACCCCCCCCTCTCGGACACCCCCCTCTTGGCCGCTCCCGAGATGAGGAAGCGACAACGAGTTCTGAAACGACTCAGAGGCACATGCTGGCTGTCAGCAGGCGTCTCAGGACTCCGCACAAACGGAGCCGACCAGGGGGGCCAGCGAATGTTCAGCGTAGCGTCACCCCACACGTCGTCGCCCCCAGGAGGAGGAGGAGCAGGAGGAGGAGGAGGAGCAGAAGGAGGACGAGCAAGAGGGGGAAGATAAGGAGGGGGAGGAGGATGAACAGGAACAGGAGGAGGAGGAGGATTGCGATGAGGAGGCGGAGGAGGAGGATGTTGAGGAGAAGCAGAAGGAGGAGGACGAGGAACATGTGGAGGAGGAAGAGGAACAGGAGGAGGAGGAGGAGGAGCAGGGGGAGGAGGAGTAGGAGGAGGAGGACGAGGAGGAGGAGGAGGAGGACGAGGAGGAGGTGGAGGTGGAAGAGATGGAAAAGAGAAGGAGGACGTGGAAAAGGAGGAGGAGGAGGTCCTCCGCTGGACAAGGACCAGTTCGTGGACGCCTGCATGCTCGCGGGAACCGAGTACTGCCTCACGTACCCCTACCTCAACCTGGGCGAGGGGGGGGGTCGGACGAGACTCAGAGGAGCAAGGATTCATGATAATGATCCGTTCCACGAGTCCCAATATCTCCCGGATTTCCGAGAAGCCCTGATGTTCCCCACGGGTTGCAGAAGCGAGGACCGTTGGAGGTCTTCCAGCCTCGGGATGCGTTTCAGACGTTGCGCCCCGCCGAGAGTATATCTTGGGAGTGCCCAAATCGTCCCGAAGAGTCGCCTGAGACGCGTCGGCCATGTGGATGATCCGTTTGGCTTCCCTGCGCGTGTCCTGTTTGGAGCTTTCCACGCTATGCCGAACAGGTCGAACTGGTCGGCATCGGTAGCGCACTGCTCCCAATATGTACCAAATCTAACTTGGTGGATAAGCGACTCGAACGCTATGGTCTCCCATTTGATTATTGTCCTTCGGCAGAGGACTTCACGTCTTCCTCGGCTCTGTTGCGCAGCTTGTGTTTTTCTGCGTCCATGTCCTGGCCTTGTATTCGTGGTTATTTAACCGCTTCTCAAGGCTACTCATCAGGGGGAGCGGGGACTTCCCCAGATACTTAGTCGTACGCCAGTGCCTATGCGGCTTGTGCTCCATCTGCCGCGGGAGGTGGCGGAGGTGGGACAGGGACCACATGAGGCATCACCTGGTGTACCACTTCGATGAAGTAGCTCTCCAAAGGTGCCAGGTGCCGTTGATGCTGAACATGCGTTTGCTGAACGAGCCTTCGGCTCTGCTCGACCAGCTCATGGGACTGCTCCCCCCACTGACTCACGGTGGCGGGCTCGCCAAGCCGTCGCGGCACCGAGCGAGGAACCCTCCCGCTGCATAGGATGTCCGGCCTCGCGCTCGGAGGCAGGCCTCCGAGGCAGAGCCCCGCGGCCTCTCCGGGCCCTGCGCGGCAAGATCACGACGGCTCCTTCTGCTGCACCTCTCGGGCCCCCTCGGTGCCCCCCCCCCCTGCTTGACCTCCCCGCGCCTCCCTTCGCCTGCCTCCCTTGGTAGCTTTGCCCTTCGATGGTGGCGTTCCGAGCGCTCCCTCCCCCCATGCATGTGCTAATGGGGTCGGTCTGGAGCAGCTTCGGTTTGTGCCTCTACCTCCCTCCCCACCTCCCTGCGCCTCCCCATGCCTTCCTCCTCCCTCTCCTCCCTGGGGGGGGGGGTGGCCGTCGGCGGCCACCGGCCCGGCAAGGAGCCTCGTCAGGTTGCAGGAGGCTTTGCTTCGATGGCCTCCCGTTTCCTCCACAGCACGGTAGAGTGAGCCAATTGGTGGGCACTCCCTTTCCCCCCGCAGCCTCAAAGTTGGCACGCGCGGGAGAGGCTGCGGTCGAAGTGCAACTCATCAGACCCACCACCAATTTTGCACATTGGGGGGAGGGGGGGGGGCGTTGACCAATGAATGTGGAATGAGTGTTCGCTATTTTTTCCGAGGGCTCTATGGCACACCAGCGTATAGCCGACATGGTTAGAATGAAGTCATATTCGAATTTCTTGCCAGGTCCGTGGGCCCCGCAGGTTTTTGCACGTGTCTCCTGCACCTCCTCAACACCATTCCCAGGAGCGTTTTTGTTGCAGGCCGTCTTCTGATGGCCGCTGGGCCCGAGGAGGGTTCCCGGGACTGAAGAAACAGAAGAACGCCGGGATTGAACAAACAATCCGTCTGACGTATTGGGAGGACGACGCCGCCGCCGCCGCCGCCGCCGCGGCCGCCGCCAACGACGACGACGACGCTGGCGGCGGCAGCGGCAGCGGTGTGGCGACGGCGGCGGCGGCGGCGGAGGTCTGGGCCCTTCCACGGCGCCACGGCCGCTCGGAGTGTTTGGGGCGGGCCGGCAGGGCACTTCCAGCCGTCCCCGGCTGGGCGTTTCAACTTCGACGCGGCGGTGTGCATCATCAAGCAGGCAGCGGCACGCCGCAAGCAGAGTCGCGCGCGCGCCCGCGCGGCCTCGGGGGCGGTCTTCCTCTGTCTTTCAGAGGAGCATGAAGTATTGATATTGCTAGTTTTCCACATTTCCAGGTTTTCCTGTTCTTCCGCGCGGGCTTCAGGGACGAATGGTCGGGCGCGTTCCGTCGCGCAGGTTCTTCGCGTGATGTTCGCGGTGCATTGTTCGCTGCTCTCGAAGACTCTTCGAGAGCAGCGATCGGGGGTGGGTAGGCGTCCACCCTCGATCGTTGATAGCCCCACCCCGCCCAGGACCGTGCGGACTCACTATCGGCGGCCTATCGCCGAGCTGTCGGCGATGTATCGCAAATTCCAGGTCGATGTTCCCTCCCCATAACCCCAGGAAGCATTTAAGAACCCCGCCCCCTCCGGCAAATCGATAACCCTTCCGCACCATCATCCATATCCGCATCATCATCATCATCATCATCATCATCATCATCATCATCATCATCATCATCATCATCATCATCATCATCATCACCATCGTGTCCGGGTGCTACAGCTATCGTTCGGTTATTCCGGCCCTTCGGAATATCGAATAAAAAATGCGGTGCTACGATATCGCCGGGGGGGTTCTTAAATGCTTCCTGGGGTTATGCCGGTCCCTCTCTATCGTTGCCCCTCATTTCTTCTTTGACGAACGAACAGTACATACCCCTACACATCGAGTAGGGTTGTTCGGAGGAGGGCTGGCTATGTGTATGGGTGCGGGTTGTCGGACGCTGGGGGGGACGCTCCCTTTCGAGCGGGGGCTCCCATCCGAGAACACGCGCCCATAGCTCCCTCCGACCCGCAATTAGGTGTGGGGGTGTGTTGTTCGTTCGTCATCTTTCTTCCACCTTCCCAAGCCTTCTGGAGTCCTCCAGCCTTCTGGGAAATTTTCCAAGTTCTTCCCGAAGACGCAGACAACTTCTCAGAAGGCGCGAGGGCTTCTGAGAATCCCCGCCGCCTTCTGAAAGGGCCTTCTCCTTCTCACTTCTCTCCCCTCGCTCGCCGCCGACGATCGCTGCTCATCAGGTCTTCCGTCTTCCCACCTCCAGGGGCGGCCCCCTCCCCCGAGGAGCGCATGTCGAACAGCATCTGCTCGCTCTCGGGGTCAGATCTCGGGCCCCTCGAGACGGCCCGGACGGGCCTCCTCATTGAGCGACCTTGGGCCTTGAGCTTTGTGTCTTCTACGTCTGGGGTAGTTTGAAGCCTTCGCTCCTCCGTGGACTTTCCGTTCCGTTCCGTTCCGTTCTTCCTTCCCTGTTTCCCCTCCGCCACCTTCTGTTCTTGCACTGTACAGTCAAGACGCTGAAACTGGGACCACGTTGGATTCGGAAGGGGCTTGCTGTTCCCTAAGTCCTTCCAGGGCTCTTTCTCCACCGCTCCTCGTGCACGTGGGCGCGTTGGGGCTAGAGAGGAGCCAACAAGAGACCACCTCAGCCGCACTTCTCATCTTCCCCGGCGTTCTCCTCCTCCGCACTCCCTCCCGCCTCTCCCTTCCGCCCCTCGCAGGCGCCGCTGGTGAATTGGATGCAGACGTTCCCAACAGAGGACATGAAGAATGACCACGTCGAAGGCTACTGCATGTGCAAGGCTCACGCGGGGCCCGTGAGCGCGCGCCTGCGTGTGGGGGACTCTGCCGTGGCGTCTTTGTGAGTTCCAGGCAGTCGTGTAAACGGCTTCTCAGTCCCTTGCTGTTCTCTTTCTCCCCCTATATTTATCTTCCTCCTTCCCCTCCCCTCCCTCCTCCTTCCCTCCCTCCTCCCTCCTCCTCCTCCTCCTCCTCCTCCTCCTCCTCCTCCTCCTCCTAGTCCTCATCCTCCTCCCTTCCCCTCCTCCTCCCTTCCCTTCCCCTCCCCTCCTCCTCTTCCCCTGCCCTCCTCCCCTACCTCTCCTCCTCCCTCCGCCTCCTCCTCCTCCTCCTCCATCTCCTCCTCCTCCATCTCCTCCTCCATCTCCTCCTCCTCCCTCTCCTCCTCCTCCTTCCCCCTCCCTTCCCTCCGCTCCTACTCCCCCGCTCTTCACTTCCGCCCTGCCTGCCCACAGAGGCCCCCCGAGGCGACAGGCCGGGGGGCGGGGGTGCCCAGGCGCGCCCGGCCCCGTTCCCGGCCCTCGCCTCCCCAGAGGGGCATCGTACCCCCCCGCACCTGCCGGACGGCGCCGAGCGCGCAGGGCAGGAGGATTGCGCTTGTGTAAGGAAGAGAGAGAGAGAGAGAGAGAGAGGGAGAGGGAGAGAGAGGGAGAGAGAGAGGGAGAGAGAGAGGGAGAGAGAGAGAGAGAGAAAGAGAGAGAGAGAGAGGGAAAAAAAGAGAGGGAGAGAGGGAGAGGGAGAGGGAGAGAGAGAGAGAGAGAGAGAGAAAAAGAGAGAAAGAGGTTCGTCCAAACTCCCTGGTTCCTCGGAGAGGACCTTTTTGTCGCCTCGGGCGGCTGGGCTATAGACCGCCCGCGGGCCTGCCACAGGCAGCCCCGAGGAGAATGGGCCGTCATACCCTTCAGGATCCATCGCCAGACGAAGCAGCTCTGCAGGCTCTCGGGCTTCGCCTTCGGTCCACCCGCAAGCCTGAAAACAATCTGACATTTCCGAGACCAGGGACGATTTCCGAGAACCAGGAGCTCTCGCTCCCTGGGCCCTCACAGGCCGCTGCCACGCGCGTCCAGGAAACGAGAGCCGAACAGCCCGACGGCACCGGGCCTTGGAGAGATCGGCGCCTCCGAGCCGTGGTGGGGTACTTGAGACGCCGAAAACTGATCAAGTTCTTCTTCCCGGCTCCAAGGCCCCCTTTCGGTGACTACAAAGGGTGCGGTTACGCCAGGGTGTGTTTTGCGATCGGCGCCGCGGAGGCCTGGAGGGCACGACACTGTCCTCGTCGGGCTTCCTCGGGGCGCGGCGGAGAGCTCTATCGAGGTGCCCGCCCGCCCCCCATGGTGACCCCCGGGGGCCGATTGCAAACCACACCCTTTGCAAACCACACCCTTTGGAGTCGCCGACCCTTGAGCAGAGCCAGGACATCCATCGGAGAGATTTCTGGCCCCCGCAGAGACAGTCGCATAGCCCCGACGCGTCGTTCAGAAAAGCATTGGAGTATTCTCCTGCTCTTGCACAGGAAACTCCGAGAGACAGTGACCGCCCCCCTCCAGGGCGCGGTCCTGACTTCGGCACCCTCCTGGGACCCGCCCGTGAGGGTCTACCCGCCCGATCTGCCCGCCTGATTCTGCCACGTGTTTCTCTGTTCCGGGCTCCCCTCCTGTCTTTCTCTCTCTTGCTCCATCCTCTTTCCCCTGTGTCCCTTCCATCCAGTGTAGGTAAGAACGATCTACACGTTGCAGGTAAGAAAGATCACCACCCCCACGGAGGTACGATCGAAGACGGAGAGGGCGGGTATCGAAGGTTTTGGTATATACGTGTTGATGGGCCCGCGAGCCGATAAGAGCGAACATAATTGAAATGATTGGTGTCGTTGCTGATGTTGTTTACGGGGGACTGGAGGGCCCTGCCTGCACAATCTGGTAATTCTTCCAGGCGCAAGGGTCAGTGATTGTACCTGGCGTGCTGCACATAGTATCCGTCGTGCTGCTCGTGGTACCCGTCGTGCTGCTCACGGCGTGCGCTTTGACAAAGGACGGCTAACGCGAGCGTTGTCGAAGCGCACAACGTGAGCAGCACGACGGGTACCACGAGCAGCACGACGGATACTATGTGCAGCACGCCAGGTACAATCACTGACCCTTGCGCCTGGAGGAATTATTAGATTCTGCAGGCAGGGCTCTCTAGTTGTGCAAATCTTGACTGGATTTCTGTTCAAGTTTCTGGTTATACTTGAATTGTGAATTAACGAGTTCACGTCAGTCGGTGATGGATCCATGGCGGGATACCGTGAGGTGAACAACGAGTGCCACGTGCAGCAGGACGGGCACCAGGAGCAGCACGGTGGGTACCACGAGCACCACACCGGATACCATGAGTTGCAAGACAGGTCTCACGAGCAGCACGGCGGATACCATGACCACACATGTTTTGGGGGGGAGGGTTTGTCCGCCCTATCTCGGTCCCCATGCACCAAGCGCTCAGAGGTAGCAGAAACATTTTAAAGCTGCAGTTTCTGCAAAGGCTCATGCATGTACTCCAACACCAGCGCCAGTGCCTGCGCCAGCGCCGTCGCCAGCACCGACGCCAGCATCAACGCCTGCGTCTTCGCCGACACCAGCACCAGCGCCTACGCCAGCGCCGACGCCAGCACCGACGCCAGCATCAACGCCTGCGACGCCGGCACCAGCGCCAGCGCACCACGTTGGAGCACAACACGAAGCTGGACGAGTCGTAGGTCCTAGCGCTGGACTGAGGGGCAAGCACGCTGGGGGCGCATACCGTTTCCTCCCTTTGTTTTCCCTCGCTCTCCCCAACTGGTGGTTGGGATGCCTCTGTTTGCACGGGCTTGGCGCGCAGGTGTTTCGCGGCCGCTGCTGGCCGACCCTGGGCCGCTCTTTCGGCGCAGGCTCGCCCTCCAGCCCTGTGGAACAGCGGCTCCTGCCGGGCACCGCCGTGCCCTCCAGACTCAATGTCATTATTTTGGCATGCGCTTGCACCCCTCATTTGTTTACTTGCCTGTTGCGTTATGCGCTGCGCTCGCTCACTTTGTGTCGCCCCTCTGCCTGGGCATGCGGCTTTGCCTTGGATGTTTCATGTTAGCCTCGCGTTGGGCAGTGGTGCGGGCACCACCTATGGCGTTGTCCGTGGGGCAGGGCTACGCACGCGCGAGCATTGCGCTGCATCAGCCTGCTGTCTCTTTTCTTTGTGCTTTCTGCTCCCGCCACGCTCGGCCTTGCGATTGGCAGTCGTTGTGCTTGTTTTCGTATGAACGGTCGGTCGCCGACGGGGGTTCGCACACAATGCAGTCTGTCCAGTCTTGTTGACAGTGCGATGTGGAAATAATGATGTTGTATACGGGGGGGCAACAACTCAGATTGGTGGCACTTCGTTGCCTCTTGTAAACGGCAGGGTGCGAACCCCAGGAGAAGCATTTTCATTGAACAAGCGCTTCAGAACTGAGACTTCAAGAGCAAGAAGCCGCGACGCGGAACCTCACTTTAGTCACGCGCCAAGGGACGGTGAATGACCGTTCGGCCCCTTCACTCTTGACGAGGATGAGGGAGGAGGAGGGAGGGAGGAGGGAGAAGCGAGGAGGGAGAATAGAGGAGGGAGGACGGAGAGGACGAGGAGGAGGTGTAGGAGGAGGAGGGGAAGAAGTAGGTGGAGAGAGGGTAAGGATTAGAAGGAGGGGGAAGAGGAGAAGGGGGAGGAGGAGGAGAAGGAGGAGGCAGGCGAAGAGGACGAGCAGGAGGAGGAGGAGGAGGATGGAAGCGGAGGTGGAGGGGGAAACGGGAGGGAGGGGGATGGAGGAGGGGGATGCGGAGTGAAGTTTTGGAGGGGGGATGTTGGTGATGATGATGGTGATGTTAATCATGATGATGATGAGGATGAGGATGAGGATGAGGATGAGGATGAGGATGAGGATGAGGATGATGGTGATGATGACGATGATGACGATGATGGTGGTGGTGATGGTGTCAATGATGATGATGGTGATGATAATGATGATGATGATAATGATGATGATGGTAAGGATGATGATGATGTTTACGATGGTGATGATGATGGTAACGTTGGTGAATATGATGATGCTGATGATGGTGATGGTGATGCTGATGATGATGCTGATGGTTATGCTGGTTTGGATGTGACGGTGGATGTTGATGGACGTGGTTGGTCATGATGCTGATGCTGATGGTGTGATGACGATGGTGATCACGATGACGATGACGATGATAATGAGTATGATGATGTTGGTGATGCTGATGTTGATGATGATGACGCTGGTGCTAGTGGTGATGGTGATGAGGCTGATGATGATGCGGATGGTGATGCTGCTGACGATGATCGTGCTGATGCTGCTGCTTATGCTAGTGCTGATCATGCTGAGACTGGTTGTGCTGTTGACGGCGATACTCACGCTGCTGGTGATGATGATGATGATGATGATGATAACGGTTATGATGCCGGTGACGACCGTGACGATGATGATGTTGATGATGATGATGATGACGATCATGCTGTAGATGATGATGATGGTTATGATGATGCTGGTAAGGATGATGATGGCGCTGGTGCTGGTAGCAGTGATGATGCTGGTAATGATGGTGTGGAGGATGAGGAGGATAAGGATGAGAGTAGTGATGATGCTGCTGTTGATGATGGTGATGATGACGATGATTGTGCTGATGATGATGGTGATGATGATGGTGTTGGTGATGGTGATGATGTTGACGATGATGATGCTGATGATTATGATGACGATGGTGGTGATGGTGAGGAGGACGAGGCTGGTCATGCCGATGATGATGATTATGATCATGATGGTGATGATGACGATGATGGTGATGGCGATGAGGCTGATGCTGATGATGATGATGATGATGATGCTGATGATACTGATGATGTCGATGATGACCGAAGCACATCTACACAACTCGACGCAATTCCAGGCAGGTCAAATTACACCCAGAGATGCCCAGATGGAAGCTTCAGCGCCAGCCGAGGCTTAGCGTATCGCTCTGACGGTTCTGACCCACTGCGCTTCGGCGTGACGTGTTATCCATTATCCCATTCCCAAGCGTCAACGCTCCGAACTGCTCCCAGCCTCCCGCACCGCGGAGCGGAGTGACACGCTCTCCGCTCGTAGGGCCTAGCGTGTTGCCGAGGCCGCTGCCGCGACATGCTAAGCAACATTTCCCGACCGTGCACGGCGGCCGTTGAAAGTAGGTATTTCTGGATGCCCAAATCCCGATGTACGTTAGGCGCCTTCCTACTTCAAGAGTCCAGCGTGTTTCCTTCTTCCCCCCTCTTCAGGGAGCGGACGGAGATTCCATCTACTTCCAATGCCGTCCTGCCTCATGCTTCTGCTCACTTCGACCGACGAGTAAGCCTCGACGCCCTCAACGGCAGGTGCTCGTCCAGAACTCCCCCGTGCTCCACATCACCGACTCCATCGTCAGGCCGCTCTCCACGGGCTCCCCGAGCTCCCCGAGCTCGCAGGTGCTCCAGGGGCCCGCCGCCTCGTCTCCGTCACCATCGCCGTTGTCGTCCTCGCTCGTTCGCGTCCGCCTCGTCGTCGTTGTCGTCGTCGTCGATGTCGTCGTCGTCGTCGTCGTCGTCGTCGTCGTCGTCGTCGTCGTCGTCGTCGTCGTGGTCGTCGTCGTCGTCGTCGTCGTCGTCGTCGTCGTCATCGTTGTCGTTGTCGTTGTCGTCGTCGTCCTCATCGTCGTCGTCCTTGTTCTTCCCGCCGTTGTCGTCGTTGCCGTCTATCTGGGGGCCTCTTGGGCCCTCCTTGGGCCTCTGCGGCCATCTTGGGCCCTCGTCAGACTCAGAAGCCCTGTGTACGTACCGAAATCGCACAGCATTGCGTTTCGGTGGTTTTGGCCGCTTGTGACGGCCCCCAGGGCCTCCAAGACGGCCCAAGATGCGCGCAAGTGGGCTCAAGGTCGGGCCTGCAGATTTGCATGGGGCAGCGTTGGAAGCACATACTCCCAACCACGCTCTCAGGCCTTTTGGGAATGTCACGCGACCGGCTGGCTCCATGAGTCCTGCGGGCATGCCTCAACAAATCCAGCAAATTGGTGGTCTGGGCCCTCCTGAAATAGCATCAGACAGTTGAGTCCAATCCATGCCTACGGCCAGGTGGCGAATCTGTTTTTCATTCATATATGCATGTGTATACGTACGTGTGCACATAGAGATATATCGAAATAGGTATTTGTATATACATATACAAATGCGTATATACGCATGTGTGTGTACACATGTATATGGTACGTATACATATATCAGAGGAGGCGAAGCGCCATTCATCGTCTCTGGGCGTGTGGCTGAGGTGGGGTTCCGCGGTTACGAAGGTGATTGCGTTGTCGTTGTTGCGTTGTTTCTGCTAGTGTAGACTCAACACCCTTGCAGACTAACTAACTCTTGTTGATCGCCCTCCAGCGCACATCAACTGAAGCGCCTCCCTCGGGACTCGAACCCTGTCTTTTATCAGGGACGGTGTTTGTGCTCAAGCTTTGGTTTTGGTCCCCTCGGCTACGACAAGAATAAGTTTGGCCCCCGCCTGATGCATCCCCACAGCTTATCCGTAAGGGTTTAGCCCCCTGCCGCCGGTCCCCTCCCTATCCGAATCGGATATGTCAGAGTCGCGTCGGTGCTTCTCGGCGCTGCCTTGGCGCATCTGGGAACATCATGCGGGGGCGGATAGGGATCACCAGCGAAGATTGAGACGTCGGCGTTATCGAAGACGCCTGCGGCGAATCACCGCCGCCCCCTGCCCGCAAGCGCCTGTGTGGCCGACAGGTGGGCTAGAGATTGGCCAAGCAATCGGGCCAGTCGTTCCCCGAGTCGGTTTGGAAATCCTTCGCGGAAGGCGTGGGGGAGCAGGAGGTTTGAAATCGCTCATGTGTCCGAGCGTTGTTGCAAGAGCTCTGACAAGCTATCGATCGGACCATGTGTTTCCCCAACCGTTGTGGAAACCCTTCTGGGAAACACTTGGTGGAGAAGGAGGAGGAGAAGGAGGAGGAGGAGGAGCAGAAGGAGGAGGAGAGGAGGAGGAGGAGGAGGGGGAAGAGAAGGAGGAGGAGATGAGGAGGAGGAGGAGGAGGAGGAGGAGGAGGAGGAAGAAGAGGAGGCGGCATCTTGGGAGCCTTTGTGGGTACTCTTGGGGCCTCTTGGGGGCCTTTGGGGCCCCCACGGGGGTTTGGAACTTGAGCCAAAATGGCTACGCCCCCCCCCCCCCCCCGAATTGGTTGCACGCGTGGGTGCCGATCCCTCGATCCCCTCCGCTTCCTCGCCCGGCTGCCGTTTCCGGCCGGGCGGGTCCCGGATTCTAGCGTCCCTCAGCCTGGCACGGGCAGCGTTCCCACCAGACGTGGCGCGACTATGTCCTCACGCTGTGTCGCCACCTTGCTGTAGCGCCATGATAACTTCGATGTCGAAGGGGCCGTCGTCGAAACCAAAGAACACACGATTCCCCCGCTGCGTCTCCTCGAAGCAGAAAGTGCGGAATAAGCATGATGTCTCGGAGGTCCGCGTGGATTTCTCGGATCTGCGCTGGCCCCCACTGGTGGCGCCTCTGGCGCCGCCCCTGGCGCGCGGAGCGCGCCAGGGAGGAGGTTCAGCACGGATTGCAAATAATCCGCGCGGACCGTCGAAAGGTTATGTTTGTGCAGTCGTTTCTTCGTTCATCTCTCCCTTCTCCTCCGCCGCGGGGCGCTCGATGCCACCGTGAAGACATGTTTTCGGAAGTGGCCTCGCCCGCTGGCGCAGTCCCCCCCTCGCCCTCGGGTAAGTATTCCCTGCGACGGAGAGTCGGCCATGCGGGGCCCAATCGGCGTCACTCCCGCCGTGCGGCCGACGCACACCCCAGAGGGTGCGTCTTGCTGGGTGCTGGGTGTCCTTGTTCGGCGTGTCCCTGTGTGCGGGTCACCCGGCCTTGACGTGAGGCCCTTCCTTCTGTTTTCCCTTCCTCTGGTAATTCAAGTTGTGCGCGGCCCGCTTAGCTTCGGCCTGAAGAGGCTCGCTCTCGACCCGCGGATCAACACACAAACTGTGTGCGGGTCACCCCTACCACCGCTTCCCACACCCTGGCCACGGCCACACGCGCCTGCTCAGAGCGAGCGCGCGGTGGCACGCGGAAGTCTTCGAGGCTCTCCGTCCTGCCCGCGTGTCCGCGGGTCCTGCTCCTGATGAGCGCGTTTTCCACCACCACCACCATAAGTTGGATGGGGCGAAGGGGGAGGAGGAGGGGGAGGAGGAGGAGGAGGAGGAGGAGGAGGAGGAGGAGGAGGGCCCCCCCCTCCAACTTATGGTGGTGGTGGTGGTGGAAAGCACGCTCATCAGCTCCGGCCTGCCGCAGCGCTGACAGGCGCTCCCGCTCCAAGGCCGCGGAGCGCCGCGCGCACGCGCGCGCGGGAGAGCCCCGCCTCGGCCTTCCCGGGCGCCGCCTCCTACTCCTCCTCCCTCCTCCTCCTCCCTCCTCCTCCTCCTCCTCCTCCTCCTCCTCCTCCTCCTCCTCCTCCTCCTCCCTCTCCTCCTCCCCCTCCTTCTTCCTCCTCCTCCTCCTCCTCCTCATCCTCCTCCTCATCATCATCATCATCCTCTCCTCCTCCTCATCTCATCCTCATCCTCACCCTCCCTCTTCCCTTCTCCCTCCACCCCACTCCCCCCTCTCCCGTGCCCTCCCCCCTCCCTCCCCCCCCCATGGCTCGCCTGGGCTGCTCCCCGGGCCGCGACGGCGCGCCGCGGCACGGCGCCGACTGCGGCGGGACCCGCGCCGCCACCTGCGACGCGGGCGGCGAGCGCGCCTGCGACGCGGCGCGGGGCGTGCTTGGACGCCTCGGCCGCGGCGCCGCAGGCGCGGCTTCTCGTTTCCTTCTCCTCCTCCTCCTCCTCCCTCCTCCTCCTCCTCCTCCTCCTCCTTCTCTCCTCCTCCTCCTCCTCCTCCTCATCCTTCCTCTCCTCCTCCTCCCTCCTACCTCCGCCTTCCTCCTCTCTTTTTGCTTTTCTCTTTCTCCTCCTCCTCCTCGCTTTCCTCCTCCTCCTCCTCTTCCTGCAGTGAAGACGCATGGGCTGGGATCGCGGACCCATTGTGCCAGGTTGGCAGCATCGATCGCAGGGAGTGGGGCCTCAGCCGCGGGGGAGGACCGGCGCTCCATCGCCGAATGGGTCGCAGACGCCAGCCTGGACATGTCCGCAGATCCCCTTCCACGGAGAGGCCCCTCCTCCTCCTCCTGCTCCTCCCCCTCCTCCTCCTCCTCCTCCTCCTGCTTCTCCTTCTTCTCCTCCTCCTCCTCCTCCTCCCTCCCCCTCCTCCGCCTCCTTCTCTTCCTCCTTCTCCTCCTCCTCCGTCTCCTCCTCCTCCTCCTCCCCCTCCTCGGCCCCCGCCCGCCGCTGCATCCTCGAGGTGCGGGCCGGCGCAAGCAGCCAGGGCCAAGACCACACAGCTGGCTGCGACCTTCCGCCCCCGCGGTAAGAGCCGTAGGCGGTTCCGACGCGTCGACACGCAGGGGGCCACCAGCTTGCTGGTCGTGGGCCAAGACGAGAGCGCCGAGCAGGTTCGGAAGGAGGTGCAATCACAGCGAATGCTGACCCTGCTTGGCAACACAGACCCTGGGCACACATGGAAAAGCACACATGGAAAAGCATCCGGGGAAAGGGACATCGTCACGATCGACTCGGTACCGCTGGTCGAGCCCGTACCGCAGGGCCCGTCAGAGCCAACGCGACTGCGATGTAATCCACAAGCGGCGGGCTCCTACGACATCGACAGGGACGCCGTCCGTCGCCACACATTTCGACGACCTTTGTCGGAGCTTCGAAGTTGACGCCTCGAGTCGGGTCTTTTCCACACATCGTACATGTACAAGATATTCCTCGACGTCTTCCTCCGCAGATTTTGCTACCCAGTGGGCCGGCTCCTGCTCCTGCCATGCTGTCTCCAGTGCCTACCAAGCCAAATGACGGGTTGCCGCCTGAGGCCCAACCAGGACAAGCACAAGAGCCACAGGAGCCAGGTGGCGGGCCCCCAGGTGATCCCGTTGCTCACCGGCTGGCGCAGGGGGCCCAGCAGACACCGCTGCGGATGATCAGTTGGAACTGTCGCGGGCTCATGTGCCCCAACGGTTGCGAGAGGCGCCAGAAGTCCCAAAAGTCGCAGCGTGTCATGTACGCGCTGCGCACCATCCTCAACCAGTACCCCGTGGAGTACACAATCACGTTCACCCCGGTCAACCACAGTGGCAGCGGGGGGTGAAGCAATCCTCGTGCCATGGCATCTCGGAGGCGGCCCTAGCCAGCTACCCCATTGCCCAGCGTCCAACGGTGTGCCAGCAGATCATTGTCAGTGGCCGCATCTCTCGGATCAGCATCGCCACCACAGTTTCTCGCCTCGCATCCTCAACTTCCACAACCACGGCCTGAGCATGGCCGACACTCGGAGGGTTAGACGGGCCTGGTTGGACTCATACGCTTGGGCGCGTGGCGACGAGATTCGCAGCATGTTCATAGCGGCAGGTGGCTTCAGAATCTCTGACAGTCCGCCCTGCTTCATGACACGTCCTGCAGGCCTGCCGGGAGGCGAGGCCAGCCGAACACAGCATGGTCAGCCTGGTTGGCGGCGGCTGCTCCATGACAGTGGCATGGTTGAGCTGGAAACTCATGTGCCCACTCATGTTTCTCGGCATCACCAGTCCTGAAGTTTCATTGGCCGGATCTTCATGTTGGCCTCGTCGCGCTACCTGCAGGAGGCGGGCGGCGGGCGGCATGCACAGTCGCCGCTCTTCAAGAAGCCAAGCAGTTGAGCGACCGGCAGCTTTACATGGAAAGCTCCTTGAACCAGGATTCACAGCACGTCCCCTCTTCATCTTCAAGCATGAGCGGTGCAAGCACCACGTTGCCAAGCATATCCAAAATACCCCCTGGGACCATCTTAGCGTGACCTGATCATGGCAAGGCTGCAAGGACATCATGCTGATCGCGGCGAGGAGAACCAGTAACGAGCTCACCCGGCTGCCTATCGTAAGACGTTGCGGTGGATGCACGTCGACTCACGGTGAGGTCCATTGCGCGTGGCGTGCGGTTGCAGGACGGATGCCTTGCTGCCAGGCTGGCAGCCAGCACGGAGCCCTGGAGGAAGCACATCAGAATCAATCGGCCCACTGGCGCGGAGGCTCATTGCATCACCATGTCGGACCCGCTGGATTTCGTGACCGGCACTCGAATGTTGAACATCGCGTGGGCTGGACGGCAGCAGTCTCAGGCCGCAGCGCGGCTCGAGCAGCGGCAGCAAGCTGCCAGAGCCTGGCCTGTGAGTGCGGTTGCCGCCCGCAAGACCGCACGCTTCGAGCAGTGCCGCGCTGTGCAGTGGGCGCAGTTCCGACGTCGTCTCGTCCTGTCGGGCGCTTGCACGGTGCAGCCTGGAGACCTTCAGCAATCCCCAGGCCCGCAGCACGCCGACACCGACGAGGCGGCAATTGCCCGACGCTCCGAGGACATCCTCGGGGCGTCGAACGATTTGCAGGACACCATCGTAGTCGAGGCCGCCCTCGACGCCTTCCTTTAAGTCGGACATGTCCCTCTACAGGTGGAATATTCGAAAATAGTAAAATGATAATCGGGGGACGATCTTCCTTTCATTTTTTGGTTATGTGAGCATTTTCGACCATCTTGAATTGTTCTTCCAAAATCCCCCTGTAGGAGGACATGCCCGACCTAGGCCTACCTGGATGAGCACGTGCCTGATCCACCATCTCCTGACACTGGAGAGCCGACGTTCAATGACATGCGCTGCATCATCTTCAAGGTCACGCACACCGCCCCTGCACCAGGTACCGTGCCTGGGCCGCACATGGCAAACTCTTGGGATGCCTCTACGATCGGCTGCTGCACATGTTTGCCAGATTACTTTCAGCACCCGCACGCACCCGCACGCTCGCATGCCCGAATGCTTCTCCTTCTGAAAAAATGAAAAGTAAAAACGCGACAGCAAGATTTGGGCGGCAACTATCAACAGCAAACATAGGCAATGAGGGCAGCAGGGGACGCACCATATCCAGCAGGGCATCACCCCGCAGAGGCAGCTCATCAAATTTAGTGTTCGGCTGGATGCGAGAGATAGGGCGACTTCGAACCCGGACTCTGTCATGACCGACCACCCTTGCTTCAACAGTTTTGACATAAAGGTTGCGTTCGTATCCCTTGCGAGGCAGTGGCTATGGATAGTGCGTCGCCGCTTTCTATCCCCCGACGGCTCTATCGAGGCCATCATGTCTTCAGCCGAGTCGCTTAGCTTCATGGGTCGCTGCTCTGGTGGCATGCGAATATGGCGATGCATGCGCATGCGCGGACGGCGTCGGAGTCGTGCTGAACCGCGTGGAGGCGCTGGTGAAGCTGCGCGCGGTTTTCGCTGTCGCCGAGCGCCTGGCAGCCCTCGTGCTCCACGGCAGAAGCAGTGGTGGTCCCACTTTTGTTTTGTGCGCGGTCACCTAAGAAACTGGACTTACGATTTCGGAAATGCTTCGGCGGTTGGCTCCAAAGTGGTCATGGTTTGACATTGGTGCCTATATCATCCCCTTCACCCGTGCTCCTGCCGATGCCTCCCTCCGCCGATGCCCCCCTCCGCTCTTGCTCGGCCCTCGCCTTTGCAGCCCTATCTTACCTAGCTCAGTTTCCAAACCTTTCGACGCCATGCTCGATCGCGAGCGTGGTCTGCTGCGCCGCGTCCTCCGCCTCCCCCCAGATTCCTTCGACAGCTCCGCCCTTCATCCCCTCGTGACGTGAGCGCCCGGCGGGCGACGCCAGTCGCTAGCAGCTCGGAAACTGGCTACACCTCTGGCGAACGGGCGGTTCCATTGTGCAGGATTGGGCCCTCTGGCTCGAGTAACTCCGAACCAGCGCGGAACATCTGTTAGGAGTCGCTGCGACGTTCTGGGGCGACGGGTGAAGTTCGCTTTTGAAAAGAGCCCAAGGTGATAGTGCACAGTTGGGCCGGCGCTGTAGGAAGCGTGCGGTGGTTCAAGCTGTCGCGTTCTTGCCTGCTCGCGGCCAGTCATTCTGCGACTCGTGGATGCACTGCCACTGCTGCCCCAGGAGTTCGAGCCACATGGGGTGGCTTTCTGGCGGGTAAGAGATTCTTCGAGCCCGTCCTCAAGGCCTCTGGCTCACCTCTTTGGCTTCTTTATTATACCCCAGCTTCATGCCCTACCTTCCTCAGCGCATATGTGACTACTAGTTCTGTGAGCTAGCAGTTCGGTCTCTCTCGGAGCAGCAGCGCACGCGGCCAGAATTAAAGCTGGTGCTGCTCGCTTCAAAGCCCGCTTGGAATTGGGCACACATCAGGACTATCGTTGGCGGGCGGACAGCCAGTCACAGGGTCCAGGTCGAGATCCCTATGACCTGCTTCTCTAGCTGTCCTCATTGCCCTGACTCGTCCCCGCATTGCCTTACTTGTCCCCGCCTCCTTCGGCACGTGTCCCTCGGTCGCTGTCCTCTCCCCTCCGAACCCACCGTTCGCATTGTTTTGGCGCTTCCTCTTATGTGCACCGCACAGTTTGCGCGTGAACGTGCCTATGCGTACACAGTGCTTTGCTCTCACTGTTCTCACAAAGTCTGGCACGTCACATTCCCTCCCCAATTTTCTGCCGCCTATGTTGATTTACTTCGCGCAGCTTGGGTTGCCATCCGCATGCAGGTGAGATCGGCACTTGCTTCGCCTGATGGTACTTCCGCCCCTCGGTTTTCTCAATACGCCCCCCCGGAAGTCCAGACCTTTTTCTTCTCTTTGAGCGAGCTTGCCGTCTCGAGTACGCGCGGACGCGCCCCCGAAAGCAGAACAACTAGAACAAAAACACCTGCCGTCGTGATCTTGTTCACTAGGCTGGAGGGCTCGGCATCCTTCGTGCTCACAGAGCTCCTTGGCACCCTGTTCGGGAACCTGCACCTCGGACCGAGCTCTCGCCGTGCCCCCGCGGGCCCCGGGAGCGGGCCTCGACCCCTCCCTGTGGGGGGCGCAGCGCTCCGTCTCGGACCCCCTCCTTGAGCGCCCCAGGGCCCGAGGGCGGCCCGCGGGGGCCGAGAGCGAGGGAGAGCGCTGGAAGCTCGTGGGAGTGTCCAGCCGTGGGCTGCCGTCCCAGGACCCGGGGGCTCGAGCTGAGCAGCGTTCTGGCGATCCCGTGGGCTGTTGGCGTCTCGATGTCGCTTTTGCAGCACAGGGGCGGAACGAGTGCAGGACGAGGAGGGCCGCACTCAGAACGAGAGCGGTCAAGAGCACTGCTTGGCTCGAGCCCTGCTTGGGACCTCGGCGCGATGGCGGCCGCGCGGGCGCGCACCGTGGCGCTGCCCGGGGGAGAATTTGCAGGGAGTTAGCCAGCCGTCAGAGCGAGCAGGGGGCGACTGTATCCGCAACCCCTTGGGGCTCACGGGGTCGACACCAAGACATGGTAAGTCAGCGTACCGACTTTTGACTGCGCGAAGGGCAATCTATCCTCATGACTTCTCTTCTACTGGGGGAGGCGGGCGGCCCCAGGAGCGGGCACCACTGCGAAGGCACAGTGTCTTGCCCTTGGTGAGCTCGCTGCCGCCATCCCGCCGCACGCTGGCCGTTGCACGTGAGGCGCTCCAGTCGCGACCTCGCCTTCCAGGATCGAAGGGAGTGCCATGTCTTCCTCGGTGGAGGGCGGCGGAAGGTCGGCGGACGCTGGCGGAAGTACATATCGAGGCTGGCTCCGACGGCCCAAGCCGGCGGAAGGCGGGCGGAAGGCGGCTCAAATAGATATCGGCCTCCCAAAAGATGACAAGGTTCGTTGGTTCAGAGATTCTGGAACCCGCCATTTAAACACTTTGGACAAGGAACGTTCATCATTCGCTGCCCCCGAAAACCCAGCAGGACCCCACAGGGCTCGAACTCTTCCCCGGTTCCCCTTTGGCGGTCTTCCCACGCGGGTCCAGTTTCGGATGCCCCCCACGCCCGAGAATGGCGGCCCGGACGCCGCACCTGCACAACGAGTGCAATGGTTGCCGCAGCGCGGCAGTGGCAGTCCGCACGCGCGCTCGAGTACAGCTGGGGCCGCTCAGCATACTCATCGTCCGGCTGCCAGAGGAGGAGCAGGCGGCGAGGGGCGGCCGCCAGGGACGGGGCAGGAGCGGAGGGCCCCCGCCGCGGGGAGGATGTCAGGACATTGCGCGACGGCGCAGCCGGAAAGCGCGGCCACGCGGGACAAGCGCCCGGGGCCGGGGACCGGCGGGGCGCCCTCCGCACGCCTCTCGGTGTCAGCGGCGGCGCGCCACGGGGGTAGATGAGGCTCGACCCTCTGAGAAGGCCGGCCCTCTCAACCTTCCCCCGTGGGTGCGCCGCCAAATCCAGAGTTGTGTTAATTCATGACGTTTCGCGCACCCCCCCCCCAGTCAACCTGACACCTTCTCACGCAGTGGTACGTGGTGACCCGCGCCATTTCGGCTGCGTCGCGGCTATGCCGCTTCTCGCACGCGTGCGTACTGCTGCCTCGGGGTCTCTCGGCTTCCGCCACCCTGGGAGTTGCAGCCTGCCAATGCGCTCGCCTCCTGGCGTCAATTCTTTGGCCGACGGTTCTTCGGACCACCCTGGTTCTCGCGCTCACGCCGACGTCCGGGGCCTCGCCTTTGCACTTCTCTTTCCCACCTCGGCTGGCGGTTCGTTGGCCGCGGCCACCCTGGCTCCCACGCAGCTGCTTGAGGTTCGGTCTCATGCATTCTCTTTCGGAATTCCCTCCATCTCATTCTTCCAGACCTTCCGACCTGCGCGGAAGGTGAGGAAGGTGATGCGTGTCTTGAAATGTCTTTGGATGTCTTGGAATGTCTTGAATGTCTTTGGATGTCTTTGAATGTCTTTGCTTGTGTTCGTAACTCGTGTTAATTATGTGATGGTATGTTGCTGCTCTCGGGTTAAGTTTGTCCATGTTGTTGGAGCGTGGCGATGACGATGATGGTAATGATGATGGTGCTGGTGATGGGGATCATGATGGTGATGATGCTGATGGCGATGGTGATGATGATTACGATGGTGATGATGATGGTGATGATGATGATGACGACGATGACAATGGTGTGCATGATGATGCTGACCAGACTGATGATGACGATGACAACGAAGATGATGATGCTTACGATGATGGTGGTGATGACGATGATGGTGATGATGATGTTGATGATGGTGATAGATGGTGCTGATGGTGATGGTGCTGATGGTGGTGATGGTGATCATGGTGAGGTGCATGATGGTGACGACGATTATGATGATTATGCTGATGCTGATTATGATGGTAATGTCGATGACGACGACCAGACTAATGATGATGCCGATGATGACGATGATGATGAGGGGGAGGAGGAGGGAGAGAAGAGGGGGAGAAAGAGAAGAGAGGAGGGATCGAGGGAGGGAGGAAGGGAAGGATGAGGATGAAGATGCGGATGGGGACGAGGACGGGGATGAGGATGAGGAAACCCGCAGGGGCGCGAAGGTAACGATGACTGCCCACCTCCTGTCATCCTCCCTCCCTCCCGCAGCTTCGGCTCGCGCCGCCTCGCCCGCGTCCTCGCCCTCGTCCTCGCCCTCGTCCTTCCCCTCATGGACTCGCCCGCCGTGCTGGTCGCGGCGTTTCGGCTGCGGCCGCTCACCGTCCCGCTCTGCGGGTGGGCGGGGACGAGCAAGAAAACAGGCCAGAAGGGGAAACGCCATACCGATGCCGATGCTCCCCGCTCACATCCTCGCCTTCCGCAAAAAGGTGGGGAAGTGAAGGGGCAGCATCGGCATCGGTATGGTGTCTATCCCCCACTAGGGGGCTTGTGCGAGTTCTTGCTCACGAGCGGCCGGTGGCGCCCTCTGAAGCACATGGCCAGCCAGCGGCCAAGCCTCCTGTGGGACCTGGACATGTACGAACAAGCGGTCCACGAGGCGCGACGGGAGGAACAGAAGAATGAGGAGGCCGATGAGGACGAAACGGAGGACGATGAAGCCCCCCCCCACCCTCATTCTTCTGGACCTTCAACCCTAACCGTCAACCCCATGCATTACGCAAGGCTTCCATTCATTCATGGAAACCTTGCGCAGCTTCCGCGGGAGCCCGACATTATGGAAGGTGGCAGTGGATCCACTTTAAAGTGGATCCACTTTCACCTTCCATACTTTCACCCTCCACCTCGAGGTAGGGGTGGAATGTCCCATTGGGTTTCCATTGGTCTGGGGATGAGGGGAAAAAATAGGAGGAGGAGGCGGGAGGAGGAGTAGGGGGAGGAGGAGGGAGGAGGAAGAGGAGGAGGACGAGGAGGAATAGGAGGAGAAGGAGGATGACGAGGAGGAAGAGGAGGAGCGCCACTGCCAAAGAAAGAGAGGGCGGACAAGAGAGGAAGAAGTCAGCATCCCCTCAGAGGGGGCTTTGGGGAGGCCCAGAAGACGGAAGATTAGGAGGAAGAGGAAAAGGAGGACGAGGAGAGGCCGATGATGCCGATCAGGGCATGATGAAAGGAGGAGGCCGATGAGGAAACGGATGGATGATGAAGAGTAAGTCGCGGAAAGGGGAACGAGGAAAACCAGGAATTGCAGGGTGAGCGCATGACGGGGAGGAGTGGGAGTGAGGAGGCGAGGAAGAGGAGGAGGCGAGTGCGAGTAGCGTTAGCATGGGGGGAGGGGGACAGGAGTCTGGAGGATCGAGGTGCGAGGATGAAGAGGACGAGGATGGGGGCGGGGGAGAGGATGAGGATAAGGAGTAGGGGGTGACGGCCCAGGTTCTCCCGAGGGCGGACCCCACGACGGTCTGCTCGGAGGCCAAGAAGATCCTCACGGTTGTGGCGGGCTGGCGCCGCATCCGCAGGCGCGACGACGCCGACGACGCCGACGACGGCGACGACGACGTCGACGACGACGACGACGCCGACGACGATGACGAAGAAGACGACGACGACGAAGACGACGGCGACGACGGCGACGACGGCGGCGGCGGCGACGACGACGACGACGGCGGCGACGTCGACGACGAAGACGACGCCGACGACGTCGACGACGAAGACGATCACGGCGACGGCGACGACGACGGCGGCGACGTCGATGACGACGTCGACGACGACGACGTCGACGACGACGACGACGGCGACGACGGCGACGACGTCGACGATGACGGCGACGACGGCGCCGACGAGGCTCGGCTACCACATCCCGCCCGAGCTCGACAGGCGCATGTCCCGCGCTGCCGAGGCGAAGGTGCGCCCGAGCGCCAAGCAGGCGGCCAAGGAGACGGCCAAGGAGAAGAAGGCTCGCGTCGAGGCCGCCAAGAAGCGTGCCGCCGAGCAGGGGAGGATCGTCGCCATGTGGCAGGGGTCCAACTCCGACGAGGACTCACTGATGTCCGACGAAGCGGGCGACCTCATCCCGCTAGGTGTGGGATGGGATTGAATTGATCTAGGAGTAGGCGGAGTGTGTGTGTGTATATATATATATATATATGTACACACCGCCTACTCCTAGATCAATTCAGTCTACCCCTATCTAGGGGTACCCCTATTCGGGCTACCCCTATATATATATATATATATCTATCCCTACTCCTATTCCGCCTACCCCTATCTAGGGGTAGGCGGAATAGGAGTAGGGATATGCGGCTGCCCTGGCCATAACACCTAGCACAGGGGGGCAAGAGTAGGTGTAGGAGTAATGGTAGAAGTAGGAGGCAGCGGAGTGGTGGGGGTAGGGGTAGGAGCAGCGGTAGGAATAGAGGTAGGAGTAGGAGTTGGCGGTAAGAGTAGGGCTGGGGCAGCAGAGGTAGAAGCAGGGGTGATAAAAGCAGGGGCAGGCGTAGGGGTAGGAGTGCGCGGAGGAGGAGTTAACCAACATAACAGCACCCTAACCCCATCCACACCCCCTGGCCATGACCGCACCCTAGCCACACCCCACAGCACCCTAACGATTACCCAACCATAGCCCTGGCACCCTAGACTTAACCACGCCCCAACGGCCAGACCCTAACCCTGCTCACCCACCTCTAACCCTTACGACCCTGATTAAACCCCTACACCGTGCTCCGACTCCGCACCCCCGCCCTCGAAGGCGGCAGCGCTGTGGAGCCGCCGCTCGAGGACAGCCACCCACACGGCTCGTCCAGCTCGATCGCCCCGATCGCGGGCGCGGTCCGCCCGCCGGCGGCGCCGCTCAGGGACGAGGAGTCCGACGTGCCCGCGGAGTCGGAGGCGTACGACGACGACGACCACGACGACGACCACGACGACGACGACGACGACGACCACGACGACGACGACGTCGACGACGACAACGACGACGACGACGACGACGACGACCACGACGACGATGAAGACAACGACGACGACGGGGGCGGCACTGGTCATCCCGCACTTCCCCCGCGCCTCCTTCGCCCGCGCGCCCGCTCGGAGGTAGGGGGTCGGCAACCCAGGGCACGCCTGTGCCCCTGGATGGCAGACCTTCTACCTCTGATCGGGCGGGAGAGCGAGGCGGCGATGGGGGAGGTGCGCAACGACCAGCGTCGTGCCCTCCGCCGAGGCGTCGAGCGAGGAGTGCGACTTCATCGTCATCAAGAAGTGGGCCTTCCGTCGGGTCGACGCGTTCCCAGCGGACCAGGTCTGCGCGGCGCGCGACGGCGCCGCTGTGTTCATCTGGAACGATGGCGACAGGTGGATGTGCGATAACATGAAGTGCAAGGACGCGCAGAAGCCGACGCAGAGGTCCGATCGGACGCCGCTGGGGAAGACGAAGAACACCGACGACGTGGGCAGCGGCTCCAAGGAGCCGAAGGGCAACGGCAAGGGCTCGGACGGCGCTGGCGGCGGCGATGGCGCCAAGGGCGACGACGCCAAGACGCTGAAGGGCGCGGACGGCGCTGGCGAGGCCGAGGGCGCCAAGGGCGGCAAGGCCAGGAAGCGCAAGAGCAAGGGCGGCCCTGGCGACGGCGAGAGCGTCGACGGCGAGAAGGGCATCGACAAGGGCTCGGACGGAGCTGGTGACGCCGACGGCGCGGGCCGTGGCCGTGGCCGCGGCCGCCGCGGCAGGGGCAGGGGCAAGAGCAACAGCAAGCAGGAGGCCCCCGAGGAGGAGAACGACGGCGAGAAGGCCAGCGGCAAGGGCGCCAGCAGCGCTGGCGCCCGCGGCCGCGGTGGCCGCGGCCGTGGCAGCGGCAACGGCAAGCAGGTGACCACCGCCGAGGGCGAGGGCGGCACGGGCAGCAACAAGGGCGTCCAGGGCGAGGACGAGGACGACAAGGGCAGCGGCGCGCAGCAGGACACCGCGCAGGCATCCCTTCCTCCTCACCCTCATACCCTCCTACTCGTAATCCACCTCTCACGCCTTAAGTGCGCGACTTCTCCTCGTCCGCCAATGTTCCCCACATGAATGGCCCCCCTCTCCTCGGAGGCCGTCGGCAAGTGGAACCCGAACCCCGACCCGTGGGAGGTGGTCCAGGCCGAGATCACGGAGGCGAAGGAGCTGTGCCAGGCGCTGGGCCGCTACAAGGTGGCCTCGCACAGTTCGCCATTCGCCATCTTCGCCCTCTGGCATCGCACCCCACCCGATTCATCCTTTCTCCTCGCCCCTCCACCCCTTCCTGCTCGCCTCCATCCTTGCACCATCGCCGCACCCTCCTCCTCGTCGCAACTCTGGCTCGCTCGCCACGTGTCCTCTACCTTGTCACTGTGTCCCTCGCCCCGTCCGCCCTCATTCCGATCGCGCGTCGCCCTCCGCACCCCGCTCGCGCGGCACCTCTCGCCCCATGCAGTCACCCCACCTCAGTCAGAGGGCATGGAGGGGGCTTAGGAGTGGGACGGGCTGTGCGAGAGGGGCGCGAAATGCGACATGCGATCGGATCGATGGTGGACGAGGGCGCGCGTCGTGGAGGGGGCATGCCCCCCCCCCCCCCCCCCCCCCCCCCCCCCCCCCTCCCTTCCCTCACCCCAGGTGGGCGTCTCGCCGCGCCCGAAGATCTGCGGCTGGGAGTGCTTCATCAGGGATCGCCCTGGCCAGAAATGGACCAAGGTGTCGAACGCTAGAGTGCACGTGGCCGCCTCGCTCAAGGGGACCGTGGCTTGGGCGAACGCGAAGATGGCCGACATGGTCAAGGAAGACGAGGCCAAGGGGCTCGCCGAGCCCGAGGCGGCGGCGACGGGCGGCGCTGCCCCGCCCGCGGCGGCCGAGCCCGAGCCCGAGGTGGAGCGCGCTGCCCCGCCCGCGGAGGCCGAGCCCGAGGCCGTGGAGATCGTGGAGTCCGAGGGCGACGCTGCCAAGACGGTCAGCGATGCCGAGGTCGTGGAGTCCGTGGGCGACGCAGAGATGGCGGAGGGCTCGCAAGCGCTGCAGAACGTGAACGCCATCTCCGACGGGCCCGACATGAAAGGCGACACCCTGCTGGAGGACATGCAGGTGGACAGCGGCTGGAAGGCTGAGCAGATGGAGGACGACGAGAGGGCCGAGAAGCGGATCCGCATCAGCAGCCAGGCGGCCGACGACGCTGACTAGGGCGAGACCGAGGCCAGTAGCGACATCGGTTAGGGCCTGGCCCCGCGGCTGCGGGATCTCGCTCTGGATGAGAGCGATGGTCACGAGGATGATGCTGACGACGAGGATGTATGATGACAATCATGGGGGCGATAACAGGGTAAGGGTGGGGACGAGGAGGGACGACAAGGATGAGGGCGATGCGGGCAACGAGGAAGATGCCATCATCAGCTTCGTTGCCCGCATCGCCCTCATCGTACTCGCTATCCCTCTTCCCTGAAATACTGCAGAGGGGAAGGATGGTGATGACGAGCAAGTAATGCCATAGTCATTCGTAAGGGTGAGCAACCTTACAACTGCCATTGCATCCTTATCGCGGGTCCTTCAATGGTTCGGCCGCGCAATGACGTGCACCCCCGTGCACAATTGTATCATATCCCCGAAAAACCCTATGAGATCCTTGCATCATTGCACCCTCGCGTCCTCGCCGCCCGCCCTTGCAGCTGCGCCCTCCCGCCGAGCGCATTCATCGCGCATGCAGGGCGGTGCCGCATCTTTTGTGGGAGCACCGTTTGTTGGTGCGGAGTGGAGCGGCACCGCTCCGTTTGAAGCTGTTCGTTCATACACGCTGGTATGGTCGGCGGGAGCCGCCCTGCCAACTTCTGATTGGGGAAACGCCGCTCGCTCGCTCTCGCCCTCGTGCGCTGCCTGCTTCAGTCGAGTCCCCATCGTGCGCCCCGTCGGTTGCCCGATTAGATTTCCTGGCTCGCAGGGAGGGGTTTGCCTCGTCGCCGCGGGCGGGCGCGCCTCGAGATCCTGGCCCAGCGTGCCCTGGCATAGCTCAGGGAATTTGGCTTGGTCGAGGGCCCGAGGGCAGCGCCAAATCCTATGCTGGTAGCGCGGGCCCGCCTAGTTGCCCACGTTCCTCTGTAGCCTCTTGCTCCTCGCTCACATCTCCACTCCAATCTGCTCGTCCTCATCGCCCCCCCCCCCCCCCCCCCTGGGCAGCATCCCCGTGAACTGCCTCCTCTCCCCCCCTCCCCGCACCGCCTTCCTGTTCAGCCTCCGCCTCCTCCTTCTCCTTTTCTTCCTCATCCTCCTCCTCCTCCTCCCCCGCCCCCCCTCATCAGCCCAATCCCCCTCCTTGCAACCATCCTAATCAACGTCGCCACCACCAAGATCGTCGTCATCAGCATCATCCTCCTCATCTTCCTCATCATCATCATCATCATCAGCATCATCATCACCGTCATCATCATTATCATCATCACCATTATCATCATCATCCTCATCATCATCCCCATCAGCATCAACATCATCATCAGCATCAACATCATCACCACCATCATCACCATCATCATCCTCGTCATCATCATTAGCCGCCTTCGGCTTCAGGCCCCGAACCGTGGACATGCAACTATGGACTAGCGAATCCATCGGTGGGCATGCAGCAAGCTGCATGGGCATAGGCACAGCACACCGCCTAGAAACACGCACGAATATCGACAACTGTCGGCGGACACGCAGCGCCACGAACAGACGCACAGCCAACTAGAAACATGCGAATACCGTGCGGCGCCCTGCACGACATGCACGGACACCAGCAGCCAACTAGAGACATGTGAAGACATCGACGTACATGGGTGGACATGCAGCGACATGCAGAGACAAACTGCGACAACTCAAGACATGCGAAGACATCGGCAGACATCGACGGACATGCAGCGACATGTACGGACACCTGCAGACAACTAGCGACATACAGCGACATACAGCGACATACAGCATGCAGCGACATGCAGCGACTTCCAGGGACATGCGAAGACATCGACGGACATCGGCGGACATGCAGCGACATGCGCGGACAAAGGCAGACAACTAGAGACAAGCGAAGACATAGACAGACATCGGCGGACATGTAGCGACGAGCAGCGACATGCAGGACCGCGCGCAGACAAGTAGAGACATGCGAAGACATCGGCGGACATCGGCGGACACGCAGCAGCATGCACGGACACGTGCAGACACGTAGAGACACGCGGCGACATCAGCGGACATGCAGCGACGCGCAGTGACACGAGCAGACAACTGGGGACATGCGACGACAACGACAGACATCGGCGGACACGCAGCGACACGCAACGACATGCACGGACACGCGCGGGCATGCAGGGGCAAGCTGGGTGCCCAGCCCCACCGACATGATGCTCATGTGTTGCACTGACCACCATCATCATATCCTTACCGCCCTCCTTCCTTATCCTTTTATAGCCTTCCTGCTCTGGCTCTCCTCTCCGCACCTCCGCCCCCCGATTGCGACCGCCTTGGCGCGCGCCCGACCCAGAAGCGACAGTGCAATGAAATGTACAAGGGGCCGTGACCCTGGAACCACGAACGAAGCGCAACTCTCTACGTATAGCTGTGCATGGTGTTGTTTCTTCGGTTGGCAATGTCGTTGGTTTGTTGTGCGCGTGGTTGCTTGCTGGTTTCTTACGCAGTGCCAATGCAATCCCTAGCGCACCGCATATCGCCACCAGCGCATCCAGAAACGACGTTCTGATGAACTGCCTGGCGGAGGTACGCAGAACGCACACTGTGAAACAACGGCGCAAAAGAAGTGCGGAGTTAGTTGCTTCGGTGAGCCTGGCAAAGCAGCTCGCGATGGCGACGGGGAGGCAACATGTCAGAAGGGGGCGAGGAGGAGGAGGAGGAGGAGGAGACCTTCGGACCTTGCTACCGCAGGGCTTCCCTAATGGACAGGGGCATCTTGTCAAGGCCAGCGCTATGCAAAACAAACACAGGGCCCAAACACGCTCTCATTGGGCCAAGCAGCTTTGGACTGGCCTTGGTGGATTGTGAAGTTGGTGGCGGCGATGGTGGCGGTGGTGGTGGTGGTTGTTGTGTGCGTGGTCGCGTGCGTGTGTGAGTGGTGCACGTGCGCGGGCGTGGCGCGCGGGTGCGCGGGCGCGCGGGCGCGCGGGCGCGCGCGGGCGGGGCGGGCGGCGCGGGGCGGGCGCACTTCGCAATTTGCCCAACGCCGCGCGCCGCACACGGGGGCTGGCCAGTACCAGATGCCGCGCGCCATCTGCAGGGAGCGCGGGTCATTTTGCAAAATGCCAAGAAGCGCGCGCCACGCGCGCGGCGGGAGAAATGAACCACGGCATATCCGATGCGGCACCCGCGCGTCGGGCGTGGCTCGGCAAGCTATCCGAGGTCGCGCGCCGCGCGTGGATGGTGCGGGGGCGGGGCTGGTTGGGGGGCCCCGCAGAACTTCGGGCGCCGCGCGTCACGCATGCCAGCGCAATGGGAGGGGGAGTGCAACTTTGCGACGCGGCGCGCCGCTCACGGGTGTGAGTTTCGCATATAGGTGGCAAACTGCCCGATGCCGCGCGCGCCCCTGAGGGGGTAGGGTGGGTGGGCGGGCGGGCGGGCGGGCGTTTTTTTTTTTTTGGAGGGGGGGGGGGGGGCGCGCGCTGCGTGCGGATGGGGTGGTGGTGGTGGTGGTGGTGGTGGTGGTGGTGGTGGCGGTGGTGGTGGTGGGGGGGGGGATGGGGTCTGCGCGCCGCCGCGCCGACGTCGCGCGCCGCGGCGGTGGACGCGCCGTTTCAAGCGAAGCTTCGTAAATTATCGAATAATGTCGCCAGGCCAGGGACCCGCAAGGCTTCGCGGGGCCTCGCAAGATGTCGCGCTGCTTGCGCGGGGTTCTCCTGTCATCGCTCAGTCTCGCAAGCGGCCGTGGGATCTGTGCAAATCCTAGCGTTGGTTGAGCATGCGAAATGAAGTTTAGGGCGATTCAGTCATTTGGGTTGCCTAAGGTTCAATTGGAATCGTCGGGGTTCCGCACGCGCGCGCGGGGCGTCAGTGGGGCACCCCAGGGTGCACCAGGAACGCCTGAGGCGCATCGAAATTGCACGGGGCCCCCTGCAGGGCCCACTTGGGTTGCAAAAGGGTTACGTTGCATCCCGTTGGGCGGCCAGGGATTCCCCTGAATTGCTCCAGGGCCCTGGGGCCCCTCCGTGAATTTCTAGTGCTTCCATCGGGTTCCGCAAGGGTTCATTCGGGCTCCGCGCGAATCGCTGGGAACGCGCAGGGGGCCCTGCGGATTCCTCGGGGCTGCCCATGGCTCGTTTGGCTTCTTCCAGGCTCACCGAAATTACGCACCAGAGGTGTAGTTACTATTCGCAAGCGTCAAACATCGCATCGGTCTGGGTTGAGGCCCAGATCGATGCGATGTTGACCGATGCGATGTTGCGTCGGTCCGGTCGCAAACGTCAAACATCGCATCGCGTCGAAATTACAGCTGGGTGCGAACGTCAAACATCGCATCGGTCTGGGTTGAGGGTCAAGTAGAATCGTCATGGAAACATGGCGGCCTTCCTGTCGTGGACACTACAGAACTCCCAATGGCTTGCGCGCGTGCGGAGTTCTGCCTTGGTCACGGCGTGGGCCATGGACCAGGCCACCTGTTAATGTCAAAAT
Organism: Prorocentrum cordatum; assembly: GCA_963575745.1. NCBI lineage: Eukaryota > Dinophyceae > Prorocentrales > Prorocentraceae > Prorocentrum > Prorocentrum cordatum. The sequence continues at coordinate 44,263 of CAUYUJ010017960.1, read as the reverse complement.
CCGATCGGCCAGGGCGCAGGGTCCACTTTGACTTCCAAACAAAAACGGCGACCCTGCGAATGCGGAAAGTGCAGAACTCACCACGCGCGCGCGTGGAGAGTTCCGTGTTGGTCATAGTCGTTCACTTTAGCTTCAAAAACCAACCTGGCAACCTTTCCACTGTGGTCAATACAACTCTCCTGGCGCGCGGGTGGCAAGTGTCACCCGCACGCGTCCGTCGGCCACCCCGTAAGGTTCCCATTCAAGCCCCAGACAAGCATGACAAGTTGTATATTCTTGCTCGAAAAAGAACACCGAAACACACACAGCATCTTCAAAACTCACTCGGTAACAGTTAAGCGTCAGACACTGCCGAATATGGAGGGCGGTTATTTTCAAAATGCGGCTCTCGCTTTGGCGCCGCGCATATTCGTCTGAAATGTTTGCAACCATTACATGGATGAAGGGCGCATGTTTTCAAAATGGTGCTCTGGTCTTTGTGCCGCGTACATTTGTTTGAAAAACACGGCCGAAGTCTGCTTATACTTCCAAAAACTGTGATGGAAATTTTCTCTGGCCCTTCAAGGAACCCGACTCAGGTTGAAAAGTTCTGTATTGCCCACAATAGAAGAGTCGACATGTAATTCCAAAAACTGAATTGGAAATTTTCTGGGGCCCTTTAAGGAGGCCGACGCATGTTGCGCAGTTCTGTATTGTGGATAATACAGAACTTCAACGCGCGCGCGCGCGCGCGTCTGAGTTCTGTACTGCCCACAAAAGAAGAGTAGCAATGTAATTTCAAAAACTGAATTGGGAATTTTCTGGGGCCCTTTAAGGAGGCCGACGCATGTTGGGCAGTTCTGTATTGTGGACAATACAGAATTCCAACGCGCGCGCGCGCGCGTCTGAGTTCTGTACTGCCCACAATAGAAGAGTAGCAATGTAATTTCAAAAACTGAATTGGGAATTTTCTGGGGCCCTTTAAGGAGGCCGACGCATGTTGGGCAGCTCTGTATTGTGAACAATACAGAACTCCAACGCGCGCGCGCGCGGCGCGCGCGCGCGCGCCGCGCGTCGCCCGTTTCGGAGTTCTGTACTATCCACAACAGAAGAGTCGCAATGTAATTTCAAAAACTGAATTGGGAATTTTCTGGTGCCCTTGAAGGAGGCCGACGCATGTTGGGCAGTTCTGCATTGTGGACAATACAAAACTCCAACGCGCGCGCGCGCGTCTGAGTTCTGTACTGCCCACAATAGAAGAGTAGCAATGCAATTTCAAAAACTGAATTTGGAATTTTCTGGGGCCCTCTAAGGAGGCCGACGCATGTTGGGCAGTTCTGTATTGTGGACAATGCTGATCTCCAACGCGCGCGCGCGTTCGGAGGTTTCTGATATTGTTTATTGGTCCTCATTGAAGAGCGCAATGAAATTTCTAAAAACTGAATTGAGAAATTTTTCTGGGGCCTGTAAGGTGGCCGAAGCACGACCGAGGCATTTTTGGGCAGAGTTTTTTGTATTGTGGACAATACAGAACTTCCGATAGGCTCGCGCGCGCGTCACTGAGTTCTGTGATGCCCACAATTGAAGAGTTGCAATGTAATTATCAAAAACTTTAATTTGGAATTTTCTGGTGCCCTTTAAGGAGGCCGACGCATTGTTGGGCCGTTTCTGTTATTGTGGACAATTACAGATATCCAAACCCTGCGCGATGCGGGCGCGCGCGCGCGTCGGAGTTATGTAATGTCCACAATAGAAGAGTCGCCAATGTTATATTTCAAAAAATACTGAATTGGGGGTAATTTTCTGGGGCCCTTGTTAAGGAGGCGGACGCATGTTGGGCAGTTCTGTATTGTGGACAATACAAAACTCCAACGCGCGCGCGCGCGCGCGTCGGAGTTCTGCACTGTCAACAATAGAGAAGTCGACACGTAATTCCAAAAACTGAATTGGACATGTTCTGTGGCCCTTTTAAGGAGGCCGAAGCATTTTGGGCAGTTCTGTATTGTGGACAATACAGAACTCCGACGCGCGCGCGAGAGCGCGGGTCGGGCGCGCTTAGCACCCCCCCCCCTCCCCCCCCCTCCCCCCCCCCCCCCCACCCCCCCCCCCCCCCCCCCCCCCCCCCCCCCCCCACCCCCCCCCCCCCCCCCCCCCCCCCCCCCCCCCCCCCCCCCCCCCCCCCCCCCCCCCCCCCACCCCCCCCCCCACCCCACCCCCCCCCCCCCCCCCCCCCCCTCCCCCCCCCCCCCCCCCCCCCCTCCCCCCCCCCCCCCCCCCCCCCCACCCCCTCCCTCTCAAAAAAAAATTACTTGTCTCCCCCCCCCTCCCCCCCCCCCCCCCCCCCCCCCCCCCCGATGCTCCAGAACCCCGCCGCCCCGCTCGCTCCTCCCCCTTTGTTGTTTCGTTTGCTATCGTTGTCCCCTGTTGTGTTGTCTCTCTCTCTCTCTCTTCTCTCTCTCTATCTCATGCCTCTCTCTCTCTCTCTCTCTCTTCCCTCCCTCCTGACTCCTCCCTCCTTCCCTCCCTCCCCCCCACTCCCCCTCCCCTTTTCTCCCCCCTCCTCCCTCCACCCGCCCCCCCCCCATCTCAATCCCGTGCTCGCCCCCTGGCATCGCCCCTTCCCCCTCCACCGCCCTCTCGTCTCTCATTTCCTGCCAGTCCCTCTCTCGGCCCATCCCTCCTTTGTCCATCCACCCTTTTCCTCCCTTTTGTCCCGCCTTTTCGTTCTCGCGGTGCCAGCCCCGCCCCCCACCCTGCTCGCCATGTGTTTGGGCGCCCGTGCCGCCCAGGCGCGCCCGCGCACCTCGATGGCCGAGGTCTGGGGGCGCAGCGAGGCCCCCGCCCCGCGAGCGCGCCAAGATGAGGAGGATGGGGGAATGAGGCGGACGGGGTGAAGAGGACGAGGCGGCGTTAGCACAGTCGGCCCAGGTCTACTGGAGGGCGATGAAGGCCAGAATGGAGATACGGAGGCGGAGGACGATGATGATGTCGGAGGAAGGGAGGGGGGGCGAGGGCGAAGGGAAGGAGGTGGATAAGGAGGAGTCTGAGAGGAGGCAGGAGAAATCGCACGGCGAGGACGCGACGGCCGCGCCGCCGCGCGAGGCACCACCCAGACCTCGGTCATCGAGGCCCCGGTTGCGCGCTTGCGCGCGCCGCGAGGCCACGCACGAGGTGCAATGCGTGTGCATTTGGATATGTAGATGTATATGTATATGTAGATGTACATGTATGCGTTTGTGTGTAGATGTATAGGTATATGTGTATGCATATTATTATGCATTTATGTATATGTATACGTTTGTATGTGTGTGTGTATGTACGTGTGTGTATGTATGTGGGTATGTATGTGCGTATGTATATATATGCATATGTATATGTATATGTATATGTATATGTATGAGTATACGTATATGTATATGTATATGTATACGTATATGTAGGTGTCTATGCATATGTATGTGTTTATGGGGTCTATGCCATATCGGCGCTCTTGGGGGTCGCCTGGGGCCGCGGCTGGTCAGTCAGACCCTTCTGCAGGGCAGTGCATCCTGGATATATGTTCGAATCCAGAACGGATGAAGGCGCTGATGCCTTGGCATCTCGATTGGCCAGGCGCGAGGGGCTATGTATAAAAATGCGGTGGGGCGCGATGCGCGAGAAGTATAAACACGTCTGTGTATATATATATATGTGTATACATACATACGTACATGTAGAAAGGGGGAGAGCGAGGGAGGGAGAGAGAGAGAGAGAGAGAGAGAGAGAGAGAAAGAAAGAACGAACGAGCAAGAAAGAGAGAGAGAGAGAGAGAGAGAGTCATCCTCGGGCGATGGGGCACGAGGGAGATCGGTGCCCACCATTATTGGTCTCAACTGCCTGCGCACCGTGCCAGCACAGCATTCTCGGTGGCGGTTGCTCAAACCGATGAGGGTGACGACGATGATGCTGATGGTGGTGACGATGATGGTGATGATGATGGCGACGAGGATGGCGATGATGGCGGTTATGCTGGCGGTGCTGCCGATGAGAGGATGAGGAAGACATTGGGGAGACGATGAGGAGGAGGAGGAGGACGACGACGACGAGGATTGTGGCGGACGCGGGAATAACCACGTGAAAACGATGACGACGATGATGTTGTTTCTGACGATGGTGATGCTGATTATGATGATGATGATGGGGAGAATGATGATGGTTACGATGATGATGCTGATCATGATGCACATGATGATGATGATGATGATGATAATGATGATGATGATGATGATGATGATGATGATGATGATGATGATGAGCTGATGATGGCGCTGATGATGACGATGACGATGACGATGTCGTGGCCTTCGGCCCATCAATCCACCGTGCATGGGTTGTCGGTTAGAGTCCCCTTATATGTTCATTCGGATATCGGATGAGGCATCTCGGAGGCCTCCCGGAGGCAAGTTTGAAACCTATTGAGGGCCGTTTGGAATCATCTTCTGGCTTCGGTTTGGGTCTCTTGGGGGCCTCGTGGTGCCGCTTGGGGGCCTCTGAGGTCTCGCGGCGGCCCTTGGGGCCTCCTGTAGGCTTCTTGGGGGCGGAAGTCGTGTTCACCATCTTGGGTTCCTTTTGGGCCCCTCTTCGGGCGTTCGTTGGCCGTCTTGGGCGCCTCTTGGGCCGTGGTGGGGCCTGCTTGGGCAGTCTTGGGCCCCCCTTGGGGCGGGGGCCTGTTGGGCCGTCTTGGCGCGGTTCGCGGGGCATCGTGGTCCGCCTTGGAGCGCCGACGCTCGAATCGGCGAATTGGACAGATACGCATTAGCTGCCTCGGGGCAATGCCAAACGAGGTCGATTGAAAGCAAGTAATGTGTATGGATATCCCAGGGTGGTGGGGCGCCGAAATCTTGGCATGTCAACAATTTGCCAGGCGCGAGGGGGAATCGACTACTGCGAGGAGGCGCGAGGCGCGAGTGAGATATATGGATGGGCATCCTAGGGCGATGGGGCGCGATGGGCATCGATGGATCGATAGTTGTATATACACACAAACAACGATGTTGATAAGTTAGGGTGGAAGCGAGGAGGTTGGAGGTCAGAGGGTTATGGCGCGAAGAGGCCTCGGGGGGCGAATTCCTCGCAACGGGCAGCGCAGGGGAAGGAAGGGCGAGTGAGGGGATGGCGATAGGTGGAGTGGGCGGGTGATGGCGATGATGATGGTGATGATGCGTTCGTCGCCGCATTGCTCGAGGCCCTACGATCGACTTCGCTCGCTTGCAGCGGGGCCATGTCACAAAACAAGCCGCAAACGCCTCCACTCAAACGGCAGCGGACCGAGCCCGTGACGCTCGAGGGCGAGGTGGAGCTCGAGGGCGAGGCCCTCTGGCGGCTGCTGGCGCCGCTGCCACCCGCCTCCAACTCGGATGAGGCCGAGGCGGCCGAGGCCGAGGCGGCGCCCGCCGTGCCGTCCGAGACCGTGCGTGAACCCGTGGGAGCATATGTCGCCGCGAGGCCCGAGCCGCTCGCCGCGCGGAGCGCCGCGTCCAGGGCGTGGTCGGCGGCGATTGTGGCAAGGGCAGACTGGTGTCTGCTGCGGAAGAGGTCCAAGCGCCTGCTTTTGCAGCTGGAGAATGTCTGGTACGAGGGGGAACTCGCTAGACAGGAGTGGGCGCGCTTGGACGCTGCTGCCAGGGCGCTGCGGCCCCCGACCACCATGGAGCTCCAGCAGATCGTTGGCTTGGACAGGAGCATCGATCACCACTAAGGCCGAGGGCAAACTCGACGGAGGATGCGGAGGCATGGGGAGGAGGTGTGAGGATGGTGGAGGGGGGCGGGGGGGGCAACATCCCTCGCGAACCAACCCGCGACCCGTTCGGCCACCCAACTCGCGACCCACGCGCGGCCCGCCCGATGCCCAAGCATCTCACTTTAGATCGGCGAGATGAGCACGCCGACGCTTGCAACTGGTTCCTCTGCATGCTCGTCCGATCCTGTCGGGCTGCCGACGGCCCCAGCCACCGCTTTCCGATCAGTGCAACGAAGAGCCGATCGAAGTATCTCGCGTGCACGGGGGCACCCAGATGCGTCAGCTGATAGAGAGCGCGGCTAGCGTCTCTGCTGTTATCGGGGGCGCAACATACGGGTGCAACGTGTGCGCTCAACCTGCGGGCCCAACCAATGGGCGCAACAGATGGGGCTATAGCACGATATCTCCCTATTAATTATATATACACACATATACAGACATACATATACATCTGTATGTTTACAGCTGTCTGCGGGAAGTACCGCAACCCTGCCAGGTCAGCTCGAATCGCTGGGGATGGTGATGACGATGATGGTGATGATAATGTCGCCGATGATGGCGATGATGGCGATGCTGCTGGTGACGGCCACCAGAGGACGAGGAGGACAATGAGGAGTAGATGGGGGGGGGGGGGGGATGGCGACGAGAATTGTGGCGGACGCGGAGGGTGAAGAGCACGATGCCGATGTTAACGATGGTGATGATGGTGATGACGATGATGATGATGCTGCTGATGCTGATGATGCTGATGCTAGCGCTGATGACGATGATGACGGCGATGATGATGACGATGACGATGACGATGATGTTGACGACGATGATGATGATGATGATGATAACGGTATTGCTGATGCTGATGATGATGGTGATGATGGTGGTGATGATGACTGCGGTAGTGGTGGTGGCGATAATGACCTCGAGGGGGACGAAGCCGAGGACGGTGGCGAAGAGAAAAGGGACGATACTACGAACAACGTCATGAGGCACATACCGTCTCAGCCCTGCAAAAGCCACGTAGACCTCATGTGGTGTGTCTCCTGAGCTCCTGAGGAACCGTCTTGGAGGTCCGTTGGGGCCGTCTTGGGCCATCTTGGGGCCCTCTCGGTGCCCTCGTGGTCGTCTGGGGCGGCGGTTAGGGGCCATCGCGGGGTTGTCTGGGGTCGTCCATGGGTCCTCCTTTGCAGCCTTGGGCCATTTTTTAGGGGGGGGGTTAGGGCCAGCTTGAGACTACCTTGGGTCTGCCCTGGGCTCTCCAGGGGCACTCTCGGGCTGCCTTGCGGCCGCATTGCGGGCATCCCTGGCTATCTCGAGGCCCCTCTGGGGCCGTTGCGCTGCCATGTTCGAAGCCGCTTGGGCAGCCTTCGGCCGGCGGAAGCTCGAGAAAGCGAGAACCCGAAACCAACTTTCCACCATCGATGTTGACCTCTTCGGGCCGTGCTGGAGACTCCTCTGGAGCCCTCTTGGGCCGTCTTGGGGGCCCCGTGGGCGGCCTCGGAAATGCGTTGGTAGTCTTGGAGGCATCCTGGTCCATCGTGGCTGCTTTGGTCCCCCATGCGTGTTTTGTTTTCGGCCAGGTCTCGGTGCCGAGAACTAAGGCATGTCTTAATTGTCGGGCGGGGAACTAGGACAGGTCTCAACCTTCGGCTCCCGAAACGAGGGCTGTTGAAAACATTCAAAACCATTTCAAAGTGTCTGAAGACGTCGCGTCTTAGATATTGGCGCCGAAAACCCAAACCTGTCTTAATTATCGGATCGGGAACTGAACCAGGTCTTTGTCTTCGGTTCCCGACACTATGCCTTACCAATGCAATTCAACACAGCTCAAAACATTTAAACAAGTCGTGTCTTAGTTTTCGCGGCCAGCAGCCCACGCGCGTCTTACAGAATGCGACGATTAAGACATGTCTCCATTGTCGGGCCGAAGAAGAAAACGCAAACTAAGACATGTCGCAGTTTTCTGGCCGAAAACTAAGACATGTCGCAGCTTTCTGAGCGAAAACTAAGACATGTCTTAGTTTTCAGACCGAAAACTAAGACATGTCGCAATTTTCTGGCCGAGAACTAAGACATGTCGCAGTTTTCTGGCCGAAAACTAAGACATGCCGCAATTTTCTGACCGAGAACTAAGACATGTCTCAGTTTTCTGGCCGAGAACTAAGACATGTCTCAATTTTCTGGCCGAAAACGAAGGACATGTCGCAGTTTTCTGGCCGAGAACTAAGACATGTCTCAGTTTTCTGGCCGAAAACTAAGACATGTTTCAGTTTTCGGGCCTCAAACTAAGACATGTCGCAGTTGTTTGGCCGAAAACTAAGACATGTTGCAGTTTTTCCACGAAAACTAAGACATGTCTTAGTTTTCGGGCCGAAAGCTGCGACATGTGTCAATTTTCGGGCCGAAAACTAAGACATGTCTCAGTTTTCGGGCCGAAAACTATGACATGTCTCAATTTTCGGGCCGAAAACTGAGACATGTCGCAATTTTCGGCCGGACAACTGAGACATGTCTTAGTTCTCGGGCCGAAAACTGAGACATGTCTCAGTTTTCGGTCCGAAAATTGAGACATGTCGCAGTTTTCGGCCGGACAACTTTCCTAATGTCGCTACATGTCGCTACATGTCGCTAAATGTCGCTAAATGTCGCTAAATGTCGCTAAATGTCGCTATGTGTCTCTAAGTGTCGCTGAATGTCGCTGAATGTCGCTGAATGTCGCTAAATGTCGCTAAATGTCGCTGAATGTCGCTAAATGTCTCTGAATGTCGCTGAATGTCGCTGAATGTCGCTAAATGTCGCGAAATGTCTTTAAATGTCTCTACATGTCGCTGAATGTCGCTGAATGTCGCTAAATGTCGCTAAATGTCTCTAAAACAGACACCCAAAGACATCCAAAGACATCCAAAGACATCCAAAGACATTCAAAGACATTCAAAGACAAAACAGAGACAAACAAAGACATCCAAAGACACAACAGCGACATCCAAAGACATCCAAAGACACGACAGAGACATCCGAAGACATTCAAAGACAAAACAGAGACAAACAAAGACATCCAAAGACACAACAGCGACATCCAGAGACATCGTGAACGCAAGCAACCCCCCCCCAAACCCATGCGATCTCGGAACATATGTGGGTAACTCCGCAAATCGCACGAAACAAGCATGCCAAGCCCCGCGACATCGCAAGGGAACCCAGTGCAATCTCATTGAACAATTAACAGAACCCTCTCGAACCTTTTGAATATCAAATCTAATTAATGCGCATCTCTTGCCACGGCGCAACAAACTCCCACTGGGATCTCGGCAAAATTCGGGAACCCGAAGTAATCCAAGCAATTGGCGAGAATCCAAAGCAACGTAAGATAATCTTAAGCAATTGGGGGGGACCCACGGCAAACCGAGCGAATGCAAGGTAACCTGGGCTAGTTAGGACAATCCTAGGCGAGACCAGGCGAATGCAAGGTAAACTGAGCGAATTTAAAATAATCTGAGCTGTTTAAGGCAATCCTAGGCGAGTCTATGCGAATGCAAGATAACCTGAGCGAAACAATATAAATCATTAAGCAACGCAGCTCAAGCCTCAGAGTGCTCTGGGGCCCCTTTCTTCAGGGTCTTGGGCCAACTCCGAAGTTATAGGGGTGGTCCAACGGCGCCCTCGCGAGGCTTCCTGTGAAGCTCTCGGGCCCCCCATCAGAGGCCACTGAGGGCGCCGAACGAGGCACCCAGGATGCCCATTCAGGGGGCTTAGCATGCCTTCAGGAGGCTCTCGTGACCCCAGTGCTCGAATGCGTCGGGGGCAAATCAATCTCCTAGAAATCTGCGGATAAGAGCGAGGGTATTGGAGGAGGAGGAGGAGGAGGAGGAGGAGGAGGAGGAGGGCGATGACGGGCCTCGCGGGCCCAGGGGGCGGGTGGTGGCTCAACAGGAATCTGCACCTGATGCACCGCGCCCATTTCGGCACCCCTCGCACGGATCCCGCCCCGTCCTGACAAAAGCACTCGATAGCCGCCAACTACACCTGAGGCCCACCGCCCATTTCAACACGCCCTCGCACAACGACCCGCCCGCGCCGCCACCCGCCCGCGACCCGCCCGCGCCGCGGCCCACCCGTGCCGCGACCAACCCGCGACCCACCCGCGCCGCGCCCAGTTCGACACCCCTCGCAATGATTGCGCACCGTCCTCGCCAGGGCTCTCGTGCGCCGCTGGGCCAGCGTAGCTGCTTTGGGCCGAGCCGTTACCGCGCCTGTTCAGGCCGAACGCTCCAGCTGTTGCACCCCGCCCCGCCACCTTGCAGAACGCCCGCAATGCCCACACACGCGCCCGAGAAAAGGGAGGCAGAGGCGCGTTGTCGGAGCGCCCACTGGGGTCCGACAACTCGCGCTCTGGCCACCCTTTTTGGTGTATCTGTGGGCGTTGATCATCACCCCTTGGCGGCCCACAACCCATGGAGGCAAGCGGGCTGGTCGAGGTCGCGAAGCAGCCCAAGAAGAAGAAGAAACCTGGGCCGAGAAGCAAGAAGGACATCCGCTACGCGCGGGCCCGCGACAGGATGTTCGGCCGCCACCTGAAGGAGATCACCGAGACGTCGTCTGGCTCTGACATCCAGGATGAGGGCGTGAAAGAGTTCATGAAGAAGTACCAGAGCACGCACTCGTCCACGGTGATTCGCCGCCGCCGAAGCCACCGCGGTCGCCGCCGCCGCCGCCGACGACGACGACGACGACGAGGGCGACGACGACGACGACGAAGACGACAACGACGACGACGACAACGGCGACAACGGATACGATCATTGGCGCGGGGGAGTCGGAGGAGTCGATCGGAAAAGGGACTCGGGGGATGGGGGGTCGGAGGAGTCGGAGTCGGAGGAAGGGGAGCGGCGGTCGGAGGAGTCAGAGGAGGCCGACATTCTTTGTCGCACCCCCCCCAGGTGAAGGCGCAGCTGCGAGAGGTCTGGGACAGATGCGACAGAGACTTCTCCGCCGCGGGGACGGTGATCCTCGCGAGGAAGACCATGTGGCACCTCGGCCGAAACAGAAACACAAACAAGCGACCATGGCCCAGGGGGAGGGGTGGGGGGTGCTGGCTGGGGAGGGGGGGGGTGCGGAAAAGAGCAGCGGGGCGCTGGTGGCAAGGTAGATGGTGTGAGAAGTGGTTGGATGGGGGGGGGGAAACGCACCGCGCCCCGTTCCCGCACCCCGTGGCCACACCTTGCTGCATCGCCCCCTCCCCCCTGGGTGAAGGTCGGTCTCGTGTTTTTGTTTCGGGCCGCGGGCCAGGCAAGAAACGTCTACGGAGGGCGAGTGGCTCACGCCCGAGCAGCTGGAGGACAGGCTGAAGTCGGCATTGCGAGCAGCATCATACACCACGTTCGCGAGGAAGAACGGGTTGACCAAGTTCGACCCGAAGGTGGATTGCACGGTGATCTACCACACGCGCAAGTTGGAGAGGTTCGGCACTGAGAAGGAGGGCATCATCGAGAAAGGGGGCACGGTCCCTGCTTCACGCGACGAGGACGAGGCGGACCAGGACGTGTATGAGGAGTTGTCCGACAGCGCGCACGACCAGGAGGAGGGAGAGGAGGAATGGGACGGTGACAATGACGACTGGGGCGACTGGGGCGAAGAGCAGGAGCTGCCCCCCAAGAAACACACGACGAAAAAGAAGAAGACTGTCTCGAGCGACGGATCCACGACCAACTCCGAGAGCAAGACGGTCAAGAAGAAGCATAGGAAGAAAGATAAGGGCGGCAGCAAAAAGAGAAAGCGCGATGATTGCACCGACACCGACGACACGAAGAAACATCAGAAGAAAAAGAAACCGAAGAAGGACAAAGACAATGACAGTGCGACCGACAAGGACAAGGGCACTGACAAGGACGACAAGAACAAGGGCAAAGACAAAAACAAGGACAATAACAAAGACAAGGAGAAGGATCAGGAGAAAGACAAGGAGAAGGATAAGAAGAAGCGAACATCCAAAGACAACGATAAGGATAAGGCCAAGGGCAAGGACACAGGCAAACACAAGAAAAATGACAAGAGCTCCAGCAGTGAGGAGGAGCGCAAAAAGAGCAAGAATGCAAGCAAGAAGAAGAAGAAAAAAAACAAGGACGACGATGTGGAAGTTCAGGCGCCAAGGCCGAAGAAGAAGGTGGAGCCGAAGGCGAAGGCGAAAGCTGCGAGGAAGGCCAAGGCAAAAGCTACGCCGAGGAAGAGGGGTGCCACGAAGGAGCCCGAGCAGGACCAACGGGTGCTGATAAGACTGCAGTGGAGTTGCTCGGGATGATGATGCAGGTGGAATTGGACGATGAGGAGTAGGAGGAGGAGGAGGACGAGGAGGAAGAGGCAGAGGAGGAAGGGAGGAGGAGGAGGAGGGAACGGAGCTGGCAGGAGGTGGCAGGAGGCGGCAGGGGCCAAGAGGAGGCAGGAGGATGGCGAAGAGGGATGGCGCTCGCGAGGAGCGGAGTGCGGGGCGGGCGGAGGCGGGGGGGGTGGGGGGGGGGAGGAGGGGGAGTGATACATTCCCCGCCTCGAGGCGGCGAATGTCTGCCCCCCCCCCCCCCCCCCCCCCCCCCCCCCCCCCCACACACAAACACACACACACACACCCCCCCCCACCACCCCCCCACCCCACCCCGCCCCACCCCCCAATCCACCCCCCTCCCAAACCCCCGCTCGTCGCCCTGTGATCTTGCGGTGGACTCGCCAAGGACGGCAGCTCATCGTCGTCGAGCTCGGCATCGGACGACGCGAGCAGCGACTGAGGCGAGGCCAGCCCGCGCGGGCGCCAGCGGTCGTTGGCTCTGCGCGCCCCTTGGTGCGCAATCGAAGATGCTGGAGGCGGCGGAGGGGGGGGGGGGGGGGGCAGGGGGGGGGGGGGCGGGTGGGGGGGGTAGGAGGAGGAGGGGGGGGGAGGAGGAGCGAGGAGGAGGAGGAGGACACGAGGAGGAGGAGGAGAGGAGGAGGAGAGAGGGAGGCGGGGAGGAGGGGGGGAGGGGGAGGGGGGAGGGGGATGGGAAGGGTGAGGGGGAGAGGAGGAAGGAGGAGGGGAGGAGGAGGAGCGCGGAGAGGAGGAGGAGGAGGAGGAGGAGGAGGAGGAGGAGGAGGAGGTGGAAGGGGGAGGGGGAGGAGGAGGAGGAGGAGGAGGAGGGGGGAGGAGGGGGGGAGGGGGAGGCGGAGGGGAAGAAGGAGGAGGAGGACGAGCAGGAGGCGGAGGAGGAGGAGGAGAAGGAGGAGGGGGACGAGGAGGGTGAGGATGGGGGTGGGAGGATGAGGAGGAGGAGGAGGAGGAGGAGGAGGAGGAGGAGGAGGAGGAGGACAAGGATCAGGAGGGGGAGTAAGAGGAAAACGACGAGGAGGAGGAACATGGGGAACAACGCAGAGCCAACGTCCCGTGCCCCCTGGCATCTCCAGGCGCGCGCGGCAGGCATGCGCGCATCGTTCGTTTCGGTGTCGCCACCGTGCCAGTCCAGCATTATCGGCGGCAACTGCTCGGACCGATGAGGACAACGATCAAGCTGAAGATGATCATGGTCATGATGATGCTGATGGTGATGATGATGCTGATGATGATGGCGATGATGATGATGATGATGATGAGGATGATGATGATGATGCTGATGATGATGATGATGATGGTGATGATGGTGATGATGATGATGCTGCTGCTGCTGATGCTGATGCTGCTGGTGCTGATGGTGATTATGATGATGGTGGTGCTGATTAGTACAATGGTGATGATCATGGTAATGATTAGATGGTCATGATGGTGGTGATGACGACGATTGCGATGATGATGATGATGACGATGATGATGATGATGATGATGATGATGATGCTTTTAACGGTGGTGCCGCTACCGACGGTCATGCGAGGCCGATGTGGACAGCGAGGAATGGGGGAGGTGGAGGAGGACGACGACGATGCTAGTGGCGGACGCGGCTGCTGAATAGCATGGTAACACTGATGATGGTGATAATGATACCGATGGTGGTGATGATGGTGGCGTTGATGATGGTGATGATGATGGTGATAGTGATGATGACGATGCTGATGTCGATGCTGACGACGATGATGATGACGATGGCGATGCTGATGACTATGATGATGTGGGTGCTAATGATGAAGACGGTAGTGGTGATGATGCTGATGGTGCTGATGATGTTGCTGATGATGATGGTGATGATGACGACGATGATGATGATGGTGGCGGTGGTGGTGGTGATGCCGATGACATGATGGGGACGTGGACGATAATGGTGGTGATGAGGGGGTGGGCGACAGCGGCAACGACGAAGGCGAATACGAACATCGCCACATGACACACCTTTCGTCTTCACTCCTGCTGGGGGGGGGGGCGCATGGACCTCAGTTGGTCTGTCTCTGGGCTGTCCTGAGCTCCTAAGGAGCAGTGGTGGGTGCCCCTTGGGGCCCTCTAGGACAATCATGTAACTTTCTCTGAACATTCGTACCCAAAACGGTCCAAGGGTGGGCCATCTCAGGCCGTCACGGGTCTCTTGGCGGTGCCCTGTAGGGCCAGCTTGAAGCGACATGGGGTCCGTCCTGGGCTCTCCAGATGCCCTCTTGGGCTGCCTGGAGGCCGTGTCGGAAGCGTATTTGGCTATTGCGAGGCCTTATTCGGCCGCCGTGGTGCAATATTCGAGGCCTCCTGGGCAGCCTTGAGCCGACGGAAGCTCGAAACGGCGAGAATATACTCTTACACAAAAAGAAGCAGTGATGTGGGTTCCTTCGGGCCTTGGTAGGTGCTCCCTTGGAGCCCTCTTGGGCCGTCTTGGAGGCCTCTTGGGCGGTCCTGGAACCATCTTGGGCCATCTCGGGCGGCCCTGGAACAGTCTTGGGCGCCTCGGAGAGCGTCAATGGTAGATCTGGGCCACGACATGGCCTCGGGACGAGAAGGCGATGCACGCGCCTCTATATGCGGCCCAGGAAGTGCCCCCCCCCATCCCCCTTAGAAAACTACAAAAACCCTACCAGACAGCACGGAACACGGTTGCGGATTCGCCTGGCCAAAGCCCTGTTGGGCCCAATTGCACGATGGCGAGAACGAGATGAACGGTGCGTGCACCGCGCCTGCACCGTGCCCACTGGTCTGCGGGCGGAGGCGTAGCCCAGCAGTCAGTGTAGGGTCGACTGCTCGGTGCTGCGAATATACAATCATTGATGAGTGGAAACTGTGTCGCCCGTGCTGATGCTCCATTCTGGCTACCCGCCCAAGAACTCGACATTTCTTTGCGCGATGCGGGATGCGATGGACTTCGTGGCGCTTCGCGCGTCCCCAGCCAATCCAGAAACGATGGCCAATGGAATTGGATGCATATACGAAGAGGAATCGTTCATCCGAACACAGTGTTGCGCCAACTGGTGGTCCACTTGAGGCGTGGCAGTCCTGAGGCCCCTTGAGGTGGCATCTTGGATTCTCGAAGGGCCCTGTGTGTGTGTGCGTGTGTGTGTGTGTGTGTGTGTGTGTGTGTGTGTGTGTGTGTGTGTGTGTGTGTGTGTGTGGGGGGGGGGGGGATCTTGGGGTCATCATGGGAAGCGTCGGTCAAAGAACCACCACAATCGCTTCCCGTGGAACTCTTGGGGTGCTCGTCGGCAGACATCGGGCGCCCACAAAACTGTGACGCATGCCTCCTGGACCCCGCACCCCCCAGGGCAACCGTGAGGCCACATTGGTGCATCGGAAGCTTATCGATGCAGAGAAGGCGAGCAATCACGCATCTCATATGGCGTTGCGGTTGTTGGTGTACGCACGCGTCTCGGGGGTGGGGTCTGGGCAAGGGGCTGTCCTGATGGAGATCCGAGAGCACGCGGTGCGATCTGGGGGCGGCTGTCAGGGTGTCTTGGGGCATAATGGACTACATGTTCATTTTTCTTCGGCCATCATATGGGCAATGGTGGGGGCAATATTGGTCCAGCGGACGCCCGCTTAGAGCCATCTTGGGCAACGCAGCGCTCGCTGTCACCTGCATGCAAGAGGGGATTCGGCTGAACGCATCTCGTTGGACCACGCGCACCCGTAGTGCTAGTGATAGTCGGTGACAACGAGCAGAGGATTGGGCGCTGGTGGAAAACGATCGGGGCGTTGAGCAATGGTCCGAGGCACGGGTTGGAGGGCGCCCGCCCTCCTTCTGCATCCTGCAAAACCCAGCCCACCTCACCCCGCATGCCGCCAATCCGCACCCTTCCCCCCGCGGTGGTCCCGCAGCACGAGCTCAGAGCCAGCGCGCGAGGCCAGCGCCCCGTTGCCTTGCCACGATGCCCTCCCAGCACCCCGCCCAGGGCGTAGGTCACCATGACACCAGGGACATCGGCGCGCGTGGTCGGAGGTAGACCCTGCAACGTCGAGGACGCAAGTGTGGTTTGTCATTGTGTGAGTTGTTTGCGCCATCTCGGATGTCGGTTCGCATGAGCGCCGAGTTCGTGGCATCGGCAACGTTTGCCACCGTGCTTGTCCGTAGCCATATCGGCCCAAGCGTTGCGCGTGGTTGGCCCCCGCACCATCATTGTGAGCTGGCGTGCTGCGGTGCCACGATGGCCGATAACCGACTGCCAGGGAGGAAGAAGGTTGACCGTCGCACATCCTTCAAGCGGTTCAGGAAGTATGGCCACAAGATAGCGGCTTCCTCCGCTGGGTTCGTGGGCACGGCATCGGATCGCAGATCGGGCCGCGCCGCTGTGAATGAGGAGGCCGTGCTGTCAGGCCCAGACTACCCCAAGATGTTGCGTGAGACGTTGCTGGGAATGTTTTTTTCTGGTGAGATTTCGGCAGAGATGTTGGTGCGACTATGCTTTCTCATCGCGCGTGCTGCAGGCGCTGGCGTGGGCGATCTTGCCCGCGAACTTAAACAAGATAGAAATTATTCTAGAGTGGTGCATGACATTCTTGGTGGCGACGACATACGTCGTGAATGTATTCACCACACGTTGATGCCAGTCAACAAACGGAAAGGCCTCCTCGCCGAGAGACAATTGGTTCCAACCATCCCGTTCTACGAGGTGCTGGCGCGCAAGTTCGTGACCGAGGAGGCGGGGCTGCTGCGCCACAGGGGCGCGCCGCATCTGCTGTGCGAGAACTACCACGGCCACGACGTGGTCCGCCAGTGGGGCCCCGACGCGGTCATCCCTGCGCGGCTGTTTGTCGACTATGCGAGGCTCGACAACCAGGCAGGATGTGGCCTGGACGGGCGCGCGCGCTCGGGAACAGTCTTGCCGGCGCATTTCGCCACGAGGCGGATTGGGGGAGATGCGAAGACGGATGATAGGATGTGAGTGTGAGGAGAGGGGGCGAGGCGGATGGGGGGGGGGCGGGACGAAAATGGCGAGGTACAAACATGCTAGATGTGGCGGGGAATTCATATGGCGAGGTGGAAGCGTGTCCGCCCACGCCCGCTGACGTCGCCACGCACCTTCCCACCGCCAAGGCTGAATGCGCGGCACGGCAGTTCCCGCGCGTCGCAGCGCGTCTGTGCTGGTCTGTAGATAGGCACCGACGCTGAACAGATCAGCGGCTCCGCCGACCCCCCGCCACCACCCATGAGCCTCGATGTGGCGGGTGTGGGGCGATGTGGTGATAGGGGCATGGGTGCGGAGGCCCCCCAGAGACCCCGAAGAGGCCCCAAGAAGCTCTCCGATGCACCCAAAACGCCCTAAGAGGCGTCTGGGACCGCCAAGAGGCCATCAAGACGCTAAAAGAGGCCTCCACTGGGAGACCCTTCCTCTGCGTGCTGCCCACTTCCCTGATCGAGGCACTTCCTCTGGGCATCGTTTCTGAATGGGCTGGTGGGGTTACGCGAAACGTCTCGAATTGCTCCCGACACGCCTCCAAACTGCCTTCCCTCCCCCCCCCCCATCAGCAAACAACCGTGACACGTCGCTCTGTCGTTTCCGATGCACATCTATCCTTAAAATATTCGCATGGCCAGGTGTTTGCAGGAACGGCCCACGCGGGCCTCAAGATTTCCCTGCGCGCACAAGAACTCACATCCAAGGCCGTTTGCTTCAATGGGGGCGGGGTGGGGGATGCTGGTGGAGCGGGAGCCAACGCCACCCGTTACAAGAGACCATCCAGGACCCCCGTCTCAAAATGGGTCCAAGACCGTCGGAGGTGCCAGGCGGGCCCGCACCACATTCGTTTCGTGGCCACACTGGGAGCTCCATATGAAGCCCCAGCGAGTGGCAGCGTGGCATTTTCCACCCATCGTAGTGCACGCCCACGTAGGTGGCCTCCAACCAAGATCTCCGTCGGGGTGGCCACATGCGCCTCCCCCTTTCAGTGCGACGCGCTCCTCGCGCGTTTCCTTGCACCTGCCAGGGAACGTGTTTTCCGCATTCGCGCGCCGCACATGAAGGTCAGGGGGAAGGTGCAAAGGGGGCGAAATGTCAGGTGACCCGCGCCGCCCATATGCATACATGAACGATGTCGCGTGCACATGAGGGGGGGTCAGGGGGGGCACTTTGCAAACAGCAAGGTATTGCGCGCAACCTTTTCAAGCGTGGGCTGCGGTGGGCGGGTACATGGCAAAAACTCGGGCCATGCCGCCCGCGAGGAGTGGCGATGGGGGGGGGGGCGTTCCGGTGTGTACGTTGCAGAATGCCCTGTAGGTCTTGCACAATCCATGGGGCCCGCGCTTTTTCCTAAACCATCCTGTGGTGTTGGGTCCTCGCTTTGAAAAGGCGGCGCCCCGCGGTATCACCATCGCCGCCATCATCGTCAACATCACCTTCCCCATTCTCCACCTGCCCATCCTCCTTCCCCCGTCATATATGTCAACCCATGGAGGCCGACGCCAGAGACCCATGGAGGGCAGCCACACCATGGCCGACGCGAGACCAAGGAGACCATGGCGGGCACCCAGCCAGACCCATGGAGGTCGAATGTGCAAGACCCAGAAGGAGAACACAGGAGGACCCAGGCTTCCAGCCAGGGGGCAGCGCTGGCCGCTGGTTCAGTGGCTAGATGGCAGTTCCCGCTCCCCCCTCTTTCCACCATCACCGCCATCATCGCTACCATCCCCTTCCTCATTCTCCACCTGCCCATCCTCCTTCCCCCGTCATATATGTCAACCCATGGAGGTCGACGCCAAAGACCCACGGAGGACAGCCACACCATGGCCGACGCGAGACCAAGGAGACCATGGCGGGCACCCAGCCAGGACCCATGGAGGTCGAATGTGCAAGACCCAGAAGGAGAACACAGGAGGACCGAGGCTTCCAGCCAAGAGGCAGCGCTGGCCGCTGATTCAGTGGCTAGATGGCAGTTCCCGTTCCCCCCCTCTTTCCATTACCACCGCCATCATCGTCATCATCATCACCATCGCCACCATTACCGTCATCATCGTCACCGTCGCCGCCGTCTTCGCCGCCATCGAAACGCATGCAGGCACGCCCCTTACACGGCCCGTGGCCCCATAAATGGAGGCCCACAAAACGCCGCAACATATGGCCACGCATTTTCGCACACCCCTCACAAGGTTCGCGAGAGC